>PVKU01008149.1:0-77255 GCA_004027475.1 Anoura caudifer
CTATTGGCTCAGGGGATTGGCGCCTCTATACCTTATTGGTATTGGCTCAGGGGATTGGCGCCTCTATACCTGATTGGTTGTTTACAGACAAATACGGGCGGGAAGGCTTCCCGGGCTTACGCCTGGGATTCAAAATTTTCTATTTCCCCATATTGCTTGTTTTTCCTCTATTCCTCAACCTTTCCACGGTCCTGACATTAGATACATATATTTCTTTTACCAAGCAACTGGTATTCAAGATTATTAAAGTAGCTACATATTTTGAGAGAAAAAAAAGCATTTATCATTTTTAATAAACCTGTATAATTGTCTAAAATTATCCTGGTATTTTTATCTTTAACACTAGACTTAAAAATATGTTTACTTAGGTACAGCATTGTGCTTTGTCTCATAGATCTCTGGGATGCAAATTTATTCTCTTTTATTCTTAATGGTATCACTGAACAGAAGTGGGGTTCTGCTGCCACTGCCCAAGCAAACTCCAGAAGCAGAGGTTTGGTGAAAAAGAAAAGAAGTTTTTTATTCAAAACCTGCACAATTTTGGAAGAATGGCAGGCTTCTGCCTCAGAGCCTACCCCCTCTAGAACACCCAGAAAAAAGCCCTGTCACCCTGTCCAGATCAGTCCAAGACTGTGCCCAGAGTTCCTTCTCCCATTTAAAAATGCCATCCTTTGGGAAACCACAGGCTGCAGCTGAGCCATCCTCCAAACAGCTCACCTTCTTTCCCCATTATGTCAAGCCTCAGGATCCTTTCCAGAGTCTGCATGCACAGCCCACACCTCCTGCCACAGCCACCGCTTCTCCTTATGGGGGCCTGGCCCAGGACCTGCCACCTAGCTATGTGACTTCTGGAGCCCCAGTCTGCAAACACATTGGCCTGCCCATCCATGCCAAGCATCCCAGAGGAAGAAGAGGATGTGATCCAGGACCATATGCACAGAAGTGGAAGATGCAACAACAACATCCTATGGACCACCAGGACATTGCCCAGCAGGCACTACTCAGCCTCAGTGAGAGCCAGCCTGCACAGGGCAAGCAAGGGGTAGATGAAAAAGGGATGTGTTTCTCCCTTCCCTGTGTTAAATCTTCCGGCCCAAACTTTCATGTGCTCTGGAAGCATCCAGCACCCACCCTAGCCAATCCTGTTCTCTTCCTAGGCTAGACTGGCAAGTCTGCACATCTCCCTGCTGCCGTGTTAATCTTTATGGAACACATGCTGCTGTGACCTGTCATTTCCCTTCCCTTCAGGAACTGGAAGGGGGTGGGAGGGCTTTTCCTTTGTCCAAACATTTCACTAGCCTTTCACAGACCTCCCTCCCCGATGACTTCTTCCTGCTACATCTCTGCCGGGGGTCAGGGAATCTGTAGTCATGTGCTGTTACCCCAGGATGATTTCCGGGGTAATGTGTTGCTGCAACTAGCTTGTTCCCCCAGGGCCCAAAGCCTTCCGGGCGGCCTCAGGGCTCCTCCCCTGTGCTCCTAGTGCCATGCTGGGATCCATGGCACTCCAGAAGAAAAGTTTGATAAGTACTTCTACAGCGGAATCATTGTTAGAAATAGAATATAATTTATTAACATAAATTTTATAAGCTTTAATTTCCCTAGTGTTTGAAACATTCATAGTTTCTTAATTTTCACAATCTTGCCAATATTTTTAAAGAAATTGTTAGAAGAAAATATCTGGCATAAAATTGGAATTAAAATCCACATTTTTGTGGGTTGAAATAAAGACAACCAACTTAAAAGTCCTTGTTTTGACATAGTCATTAGTTTGTATGGCATGATTTTGACTTTTTTCTCCATATCTTGCCAGTTCAGCTTTCTCAGGAGTCATATCTGTCTGCAATACCAGCAGGAAATTTCAATTATGTTCAAATAAACATTATGACTGGTGCTACCATGTTTTTATTTGATAAAAGAAAGTGACAAAATGGTATTTCTAATATTATGCTACTGTGTTATCAAAGGGGCACTAGTGATATTTTACTTAATTTTTTAATGTAAACTGCAAGTATTTTAATATGATAGATTTGATGGCTAATTTGGTTTATTTTCATTTTTGCAACTCTCACATATTTTCATTTGATGTTAGCACTGTAATTTCAAATTTTAAACTTTGCTAAAACATGGGAAATTAGAATCCACTACAATAAACAAGCAATGGGATTTTCCTGCTAGATTTGGTACAAGTCAATAGACCATTTTGTGTTTTTATAACCTAATGCAGGTCTGGCTGTCAGCCACCACTAAAGCTAAACTTGTGAGACAGGTGCTGGTGAGAAGGAAAGGGGTTTTATTCAGGTGCTAGCCACCTGAAAAGATGGGGATCTCTTGTCCTGAAGCCCATCTTAATATCTCACTTCAGCCAGGCCTTTTTATCAGGAGGGAGAGGGAAAGCAGAACAAAGAAATCAGCTGGGGTGGGGGTGGGGGGGTGGGTGCGGAGACTGTGGATGGGCAGGCAGTGTTCTTGCTGGTCCCAATATAGATCTTTAATGTCAGTTTACAGGAACTGGTCAGCGTCAGCAAGCTGCTCCAGCCCCAGGTAAGATCTAGAATGGCCAGTTTCTGCAATATGTTCAAAAAGAGGCTATAGTGATGTATGGCAGGTATGTTGTGTAGGAGGTGCAGGATGTGTAGGCTGTGTAGGATGTCTTCCCATAGGCCTTGATATGAGTCTCTATGGTCACTATTCTTGAGGTGGCCATTGAAGAGTATAGAAACTTACCTTTCTTGATCTGGATATGATATAGCTCTTAATGCTGCCAGAGATTTCACTGACATCTCTGGCTGCTTTATCAAACTCAATTGCTTCAGGCTTGCAGGGAATACTCTTCACGTTGGGGAATGTTTCTAGAAAGCATGTGCAGGTTGCTTCTAACTCAGAAACAGATGAAGTGTTTCCTGCAGGTCCCAGATTTGTGTGCTAAATCAGAAACGCTGAGAGTTGGGCCCAAGAAGATACAAGTACTGTACACTCTCTAGGTATTTCTGTTTCACCTGAGAACAAGTCTTATGTTCAACTGGGAGAGTTGGAAGGGGTATTACCACTTATAAATATGTAGATTTGAGATGAATTTGGTATACATGGGGAAAAACAAGATTAATCAAAGACGGAACGATGACTGAGTCTGAGTAGCTAAAGGGCTGGGGTAAGAAAGAACAGAAATAACAAATGAAGAAGCTTTGGTTAGAGCCAGATAAATAATCCACTTTGGGGAACAAATATAAAGCAACTCTCATGCCTTATACAAAAGGAAAATGAGGAAATGAGAGGCAAAAACCTCTGTATAAGAGCAGGAAAGTATTTCAAGGTGGTGACTCATGCTGCAACTGTTTGTCAAAGACATAATTATTTTCAATTTTTCATGGGACCCAATCACATTGGGTTCTAATACTTTACAATTCCAAAACAAATCTAAGATTATCTGAATTCTGCAAACCGGAGCTCTTTTTTTAATTTTAAAATTATGAATTTCATGATTTAACTCCCTATAGTCTAGATGATTGTTTCTTTTTAATTAGGTTAAATTTACATTTTAACTGAGGTATAATTAAGATGCAGCGTACTAGTTTCAGGTGTACAACATAATGGTTTGATATTTGTATATATTGAGAAATGGTCACTACAGTTAGTTGAGGTAACATCTGTCATCACACATAACCACAAGACCTTTTTACTTTCTAGTATGAGAACTTTTAAAATCCACTCTTTTATGCAACACAGTATTATTAACTACAGTCACCATACTGTACATTGCCTTCTCATGGATTGCTTATTTTATTAGTAGAAGTTTGTACCTTTAACCCCTTTACTGATTTTATCCACTTCCCCCAACTCCCCTGTCTCTGCCTCTAGCAGCCACCAAACTGCTCTCTATGTTTATATAGGTTTGGTGTGTGTGTGGGGGGGGGTTAGGGAAAAGGGGGTTGTTTTTGTTTGTTTATTTATTTTTTTAAATTGCACATATAAATGAGTAGGTTGGTGCTTCTTTAGTGTGATTATATCACAATAATAGCAAAATCCTAGGCTTCATACTCAGGGACTACATTTTGAGATGTTGTTTATGGGGCCCAAGGACGTAACATTCAAGTGGTGTTGCAAGAAAGCATTGAACACATTATCACTCCTCCTGATCCTGTCCTCTTTCTTATCTCTTCCAGGATAGTCCCTTTCAAGTTTTCCCTTTCTAATGGAATCTTTAACTTCTCTATTACTTTGGATTTTTCTTCTCAATGTAAACAACCTTAAAACAGTTGTATCATAAGATTATTTCCTTTAAAACTTGTATTAGTTTCCTACCATTGCTATAGTACATTACCCACAAGCTGGGTGGCCTAAAACAACAGAAATTTATTGCCTCACAGGTCTGAAGCCTAGACATCTGAAATTAAGGCATCTACAAGCCATACTCCTTCTTTTTCTTTTAAATATATTTAATTGATTATGCCATTACATTTGTCCCATTCCCCCTTCACTCCCCTCCACCCTGCACACCCCCTCCTACCCACATTCCCCTCCTTTAGTTCATGTCCATGGTTCCTACATATAAGTTCTTTGGCTTCTACATTTCCTATACTAGAAAATAGATGGCGGTGGTGGGGGGGGGGTCAGTAAGAATAGCATAGGAAATGTAGAAGCCATGCTCCTTCTGAAGCTGCTAGAGAGGGGTCTTTCCCTCTTCAAACTCTGGAAGCCTCCGGCATCCCTAGGTTTGCAGCAGTATAACTCCTGTCTACCTCAGTCTTCACATGGCTGTTTTCTTTCTGTTTCTATCCATCTCTTTGTCTTTGAATCATATTCTCCTTTTATCTCTATCTCCTTCCTCTGAGGCTAGTCATTTTGGACCAGGGCCCATTCTAATGTAGTATGACCTCATCCTAACCTGATTACACCTGCAAAGATTTTATTTCCCAATACAGTCATGCTCAGCATAACATTTCGGTCAGCAATGGACCTCGTATAAGATGGTGGTCCCATGAGGTTATACTGGAGCTAAAAGTTTCCCATCACCTGGTGACATTGTAGCCATTGTAACATCAACATCACTCATGTGTTTGCTGTGATGCTGGTATAAACAAACTTACTGCAGCTGCCATATATGAATATAGCACATAAAATTAGTCATGGGCTATACCACTTAGATTTATATAAGTGCTGTGTCTAAGATGTTTGTACAAAGATTAAGTCACCTAACAGTGCATTTCTCAGAACATATCTCTGCCATTAAATGGCACATGCCTCTAAGGCCACATTCACAGCTACCAGGGGTTAGGATTTCTACATATCTTTTGGGAGATACAACCTAACCTACAAGAAAACTGTATGGTACATTCCAGTTATCATCATCTGGAAATTAATATGCTCATTTCTTGTCTTATTCTTTTTCTTTTCTTTTTTTGAGAATGTTAACAGGTTTTATTATCTATGTTTATAAAATATTTTTATAAATATGCCAAAATGTGTTGTTCTGCTTGCATTATTTATTTACTTACTTAAAAAAATTGTTGTTCAAGTACAGTTGTCTCCATTTTCCCGGCACCACTCCCCCCCACCCCAGCCATCCCCACCTCCCACCCCTGATCCCAATCTCCCTTGGTTTTGTCCATGTGTCCTTTAGAGATAGTCCTGAAAACTCTTCCCCCTTTATTCTTTTCCTGTTTCTCTTTTAGAATGTAAGCTCCTTTTAAGCTTGTACACCACTCTATCACGTAGATGTGTGTGTGTATACATATACACACACACATACATATCCATATATATGTATAATAATGTTTGCTATATAGCAGTTATTCAATAACATACTTAAATTGAAAGATTAAATGATAAATACCACTTATGATCATTCAGCATTATGATAAGTGCTTTATATAGATTATTTCATTAATCTTAACAAAACTATTATGAGTCTAGTTTCACTTCTATTACTTTTCTCTTAAGGATTGGGGCAGAGTGACAAAGTTATTTCCCCAAGGTCATATGTAAAGGAGAGCTAAGATTGAATCCCAGGCTGCATAACTCCGAAGCTCATGGTTTTCACTAATATGCTATACATTTTATTTTCAACATTGCTCAGATTGTTGTCTTGGAGTATGCTGTTACTTTTTGGATAATCCCTTCCTTTGGTGACTTATTATTCCATTGAGGTCGGGTTAGAAGTTGGATAATTTATGTCCACCAGAATATAGTGGTTTCTTCATCTTGCTCAACATCCTTAGATAGTCTATTTTCTAACTCCGATGGTCATCCTAAATGCAATTATTACCAAGCAATGAGTACAGGCCACAGTGTTCGAGACACAGCAGAGTCATACATCAGGTATGCTCCCCATTCTGCACTTTGATCTGTAACTTTTATCCACAAATCTCTGCATTTTACAATCAGGAATTCCCCATTTATCTCATGGAAATAAAATAATAGTTATTAGCTCCTTTTCACAAACACATAAAGTTAGATATAAACTAATTAAACATGTTCTTTAAGGGCAGATAGTGGGTTGGTTGGGAAATAATGGGTAACATTGAACATCCTGGGTGACTGCTCCTAAAAGGAATGGATGGTGTCTTAAGTTGGTTTTATTATATGTAGTTGAAAAATGTTTATTTTAAGTTTTCTCAGTGTATCCTCCATTAGTGCTTGGGCATTGCCCAGAAGAATTCCCAGTACATTGATATTCAGCCCTTAGATATATACGCATTTTGCATCTTTTGGTTTCTGTGGGAGATGCAAAAATAAAGCTGAAGAAAGAATTTAGCCCATAGTAATTATATCTTCCTATAGAGACTCTGGTAATTATGTTTGGAGCTTTTTTCACTATATAATTTAAAGCTTTTTATTTTATAATGTAGCTCTAATTTAGCATATATAAGTAAGCAGCTAATTAAGCTGAGATTACTTTCTACTTGCAGCCAACGTTTAGAACATAATGAGAGTTATTATTTTAAAATTGTTTAAAGTTATACTGCTATTTATGAATATTAACCTGAACCAAAATGCATGACATAATAACGTAATTAAGAAAGACTGTATTATTTTAGTGTCTTGCCATTTAGTAACCAATTTAAAACTATATGTCCTCTGCTTCACCAGTGGTAGATTGTTAGACTCATAAAAGATTCTTATTTGATTTGTAACCTCTTATTTGGCTCTTAAACAAGATTACACATTTTCAGATACTTTTCCTTTAGTTTTCAAATGTAAAATTGATTTAACAGCATACATAGACAGTGCATTACTTCTGCATATAATTTTTAATTTGTTCAGATTGTGAGGTTTTGTTGGCTCTAAATTTAAATTTAGATGTGTGGTCAAAATCATTGTGATTAAAATGACCCTTTGGAAATTCCAACAATGCTATCAACAAGAAAAAAAATAATATTCCAATGGGAATTTGCTTAGGGTTAAATAGGATTTTATTTTCATCTGCATATGTCATTTCAATCACTAGTGAACATGCATTGTTATAATATTTCCTGGTAACATGGTCAATATGCTTTGCAGATGTGTTTCTTAGAAAAGTAGGCATTAGATATAAATCATTGCAATGAAAAGTGTTTTTAATCAGGGACTCCAACATTTTTTTCCCGAGCTCCTGTAGAGAGTTAGTTGTAACCATTTCAGGGTATCTTAAAAGATTTGCCAAGTTATACATTTTAAATATTAACTTCCTAAGATACCTCCCCCATTAATAGGTGATAGATGATATTTCAATGTGATCATGTCTATTTCTCTGATTTGTCCCCTCATCCTTCTTTACTTCATAAGGATCTTGGTGTGCATATTGGGCCCAGTTAGATAATCTAAGTCAATCTTCCCATTTCAAGGCCCTTAATTTTATCATCTCTGCAAAGGGTCTTTTGTCAATTAAAATAACGTTTTCACAGGGTCTGAATATTAGGGTGTGGATATCTCTTATTGGAGCAAGGACAGGTTGACATTATTCTGCCTACTGTATATGGTCAGTACATTTAATTTTATGAGAAATTGCCACACATTTACAAAGTGATATTACTATTTTACATTCCCATTCTCAATATAAGAATGATCCAGGTTCTCTGCATTTTCGCCAGTACTGGGTGTTGTTGCCACTATTTTTATTTTATCCTTTCTGATAGTTTTTTTTTTGTTGTTGTTGTTTATTTTACATTTCTTTGATGACAACTATTGGACATCTAATCATGTGTTTATTTGCAGTTGGCATGTCTTCTTTGATGAAATATCTGCTTATCTTTTCCTTTTTCTAGCTGCGGGTTTTTAGTGGTGAGCTTTGGGTGTTCTTTATATATTCTAGATATTAGTTGTTGATCTGCTATGTGGTTTGCAAATCTTTTCTTTCAGTCTATAGCTTGGCTTTTAATATTGTTACATTATCTTTTACAGAGAAAAAGCTATTTATTTTGATGAGCCATAAAACTTCTGATTTATTACATTAGTCTTGCTAATTCTTAGAGTTGTTGAAATTTTCAGGAAGACTATTAAGGGAATTACAGGATAATTGACAAATTATATTAATAAATTGCTTCATTGAAATAAATAGATAAATGAAAAATTGCTGCCTCACACAGAAATTTACTCTTGGGCATTGTTGTATGCACTATGACTGTTAGATTTTTCTGCAACTCTGTTGACACATATTAGAGTTGTATTATTTTACCAAAAATGTGATACTTTGGTAGGTTCCCTTATGACATATGAAAGAACATTTTACTAATTGATTAATATAATTGATCAGTTTATTGAAGATTATGAGCTATATATTTTAATTTTCTTTGTTCTTATCAAATGAACATTTATACTCATTTTAGAAAACAAGTCAATTTTTCTGTGAGGGCCTCTGAAGAAACTAGCATGTGCTAAAACAGGACTTTCTTTTTTTTTTCTGTTATCATCAACCTGGGTATTCACTTCTTTCCAAGTATATCCCAATGGCTTGTATAAAGAAAGTATATGCAATAAGATACATAAAATAAAAATAGAAAACCAAGCAGTAGGTGTAGGTGAGTTTAGTTAACATGATTGTATGGCATGCATGGATTTTAGCTTCCTGGAATTCGTCACACACACATGCATGCTTGCACATTCACAAGTGTGTGTGGGGAAAGTACAGATAAGCCTCATAGTTATTATCCAAATAAGGGACATATTCCTGTTCCTAAGGAGAATCACAGTTTTTCCTCTTGCTCAGCTTCAAAGAAAACTTCTCTCTTGGAAACTTTATGAAGGATACACAAAGAAAATAAACAATCGTTTCAAAATGAACACAGACATTGTTTTTTATTTGACTATTTCTTACAATATTATGCCTGATGAAATCTGAAGGTACATTAAAAGTCATTTCTGCTAATGTTGTCTACTATTTAGCTGAAAAGACTAGAATATGCTCACTCTAATTTCTCCAAATGAATATTAAGTAGTAATATAAACACTTGCTTTAATCTACTATTTAAATACATCTCTTTTTTTTAGTCACTCTTTTTCTTGATGCATATTAAAGATAAATGTTGTACGATTTAAACTTTATTGGTTGAATCATACTGGATTACTTTTAGTAAACAGTTTTTGAAGACTAAAATTATTTCACAAGAGTATTTCTACAGGTAATATTTAAAATAAATAGTATTCCCTTAAAAGTGATGACATCAAGGATGAGATATAGTAAGTATAATTTTAAGGAATTCCATTGAAGTAAAAAAATTACATGGGAGGATTCTAATTTAGATAATTTCATTCTTGTCTTGAAATTACTAAAGTCCTGACACTAAAAAATATGTGTTTTATAATGTTTTTATGCAGATTAGAAGGCTTTGGCTTTCTGGTATATTCTTTGTAGTACTATAGAAGAAATTCTGACCTAGTTTGCGATTTAACCCAATTGGCTCTGATCTCATACTGTCAATCTTGTTCAAACTAAAGGCCATATGAATACATCCTCCATCATCACTCTAAAAAAGTCCCCAAACATAAATCCTTTGATAGTTGATTGTTAAAATGATCAAATCTAGTAATAGCTTAAGATTTATTCCCAAGAGAAACTAAGCCTATTTTTATTTATTTTGATGATAGAGGTCAAATTCACTTTAATCTAGAGTGTGTATATGTGTGGATCCCATATTAACTTTTATTGTTTAATGACTAAAAAGTGTATCCATTTGATACAAGGAATTCTATTATTCTTTTAGAATAATCTAATTCTATTCAGATTATTCATCTACTCTGGAATTAGAATTGTGCACATTGAATGAAAAGATCACAAGGTAATTGTTAATGAACAAGTTTATTTTTTAATTTTATATACTTTTCTAAAGGGAATCTTGCTTTATTTTATACTAATTAATCTAATTTCCAAATATACAAATGATTAGCATATAATCCATAATACCCTATTATTAATTGATCTGAAAATAAACAATCCCCATAAAAAGTATTATTCGTACATTATATTTTAAAAGCTAAGTCAGATTGTCACAAATTTTCATATACAAATATAAATTGAGTATTTTATGGAATATTCTCTCTCTTTGCCCCTTCCATTTTTTGTGACAAATTCTTATCTTCCGCATCTCAGTCCTAAAATAAATTCTTCAAGATACCTTCCCGATCTACAATAGTTCTGCTAAACAGCACCTGTAATAGCACTCCCTCCAATAGCACCCTGTACAATCGATGTCATAGGAATTAAAATATTGTATTTAAATTAGGTCTTTAATATCTGTTTTTGCATTAATAATTTAAGCTCTGTAATGGCAGAGTTTCAATATATTTTCTTCTACTCTTTATTTCAAGGCTTAGACCCAGGGATGGGCACATAGTAGACATGCAATAAATATTTGTTAATTACATACATGAATAAAATGATCACTTTCTAGTAAGAATGATTATAATATCATTGGTATATGATAAAAAAATAAAACAATGTTTTTAAGAAGAATTCTTCAAGTGCACATCCATAAACCATTTATTTTCTTATCTATTCTTCAGATATTTATTTTATTATTTTATTCTCAGTTTTTCTTAAAACATTGTAGTAGCTAGTGGTCATATTAAGATGAATAGAAGGCAGTCTGAAACTTAAAAGAATCAGCATTCTGTCCATGAGGACACACTCCTGTCCAAATAACTGTAACAGTCATAAATCCTGCAAGAGACACATAAGCTGTATCGAGGGAACAAGACCTCACAGAAGAGGTTATACAGAACTGAATACTGACCTGAAATATTTGGCTTCTGTTCCTCATTTTTTCCAAACTAAGTATAAAATAAAGCTAAATATTCAGCTTCTGCTCCTTGTTGCCATGGAGTAATGTGGGGCAGATTTTCATTCTTTAGGGGATTTATTATTATTATTATTGTTATTATTATTATTGATATTGAAGATGTTTATACAGCAAGAGTTACTATTCCTTCTGGTTTTCTTATGGCAATAAGCATCATGACTAAAGAAGGACAAGTGAGTAATTTCTTGCAATACTATTTTTCCAAACTTTAATCTCTCTGTATGGACATCAGCTACTTAAGCCTTTTGAAATCACATACCATTTCTATTATGCTTGGCATTGATTACAGATACAATTATGAAAGCTCTCACAAAGTAAATAAATTTATTATACTATGTTAGAGTTACCAGCAGTCACGGCACATGGGGCCACTGGCAAGCTGCACACCTCCAGGCTAATTCATCTCAGAGATGTGCAGCGTGCTGCCGTTGTAATGGCAGGCGAGTGGCCCCAGGCGCAAAGGGACAATCCAAAAGAAAATGTAACTATAATAGTAAGCACGGGCCCATTTGCTTTGGGCCTAAAATTAACCTTAGTAATCAAAATTCTTATTTTAAATTTATTTTAATTGTTGTTCTTGTACAGTTTTCTGTCTTTTACTCCCATCCCAGCCCACCGCCCCAGCCCTCCCCACCTCCCTCCTATTTCCACCCCCCCTAGTTTTTATCCATTGTGTCCTTTATACATATTCCTGTAAACCCTCTCCCTTTTCCCCTGATCTTCCCTCAAAATTCT
Organism: Anoura caudifer; assembly: GCA_004027475.1. Taxonomy (NCBI): domain Eukaryota; kingdom Metazoa; phylum Chordata; class Mammalia; order Chiroptera; family Phyllostomidae; genus Anoura; species Anoura caudifer. The sequence goes on from PVKU01008149.1 coordinate 12,009, forward strand.
TAATCTACCTTTTTTCCTATTGATTTTATTTAAGACGAATATTATTGTGGAACATTTGCATCATACTACCAAAGCGGCTGACAGCTAGTGCTCATGATTGCCATAATGATCTATGGAACAGAGATTATGGACCCCTGCTGAGAGTTTTAGTGAGTGATGAATGCAGCTTGAGACATTGCAAATTTTTGATAACTGCTTGTACTAGGATCAAGTTTCTGGGTTCAATAATTTTGTGATTAGTTAAGTTAGTTAGTTTTTATTTTTATAGGACTATGTTCTTAACCTCAGAAAATTATCTCAAAAAGAACATCAGTTGTGGTAGATTTCTTACCACTATGAGGTAAACATTTTTAAAGCAACTATTTTTATGAGCAATAGATTGGAAGTACATAGATGATGTTACATTTTGAAAGATGCTTTAAAATATGTAGTTTTTTTTTTTTTACTAAAATTTAGTAGCATAAAAATAAATGAATTCCTTCTTGTAGTGTTAAAGATGCACACATGTAATATGTAGTTTGGTTATCCTGTCTTTTGTCCATTTAATGTACATCCCAACTTAATGAGAGTTTATATCTTTTCCATTTCCTAAACTTCCTGATAAGAAAAAATGATAAATTCTATCTAATTAATACTCTATTTCCCTTTGATAAAGATAGAAGATCAAGGTGTTTGGAGAGTATTTGAACATGTGATTCTCAATCATATTTGCCAGGAAACTTTTCTGATGGTGTGAGAAATACTAATTTGTGAACATACTATTTTTAAAAATCAATCTAATTATATAAATTAATGCTCACTAAAATACTTATGTTCAGTAATCCATTTTTATTAAGGCTTTAATTTACAGAACATTAATTTTATGGACACAATTTTGTCATTTTGTAATATTCTATGTCATTTTGCAGTTTTAATGTGATGTTGCAATACTGACATTAAACTATTATTTTAAAATAGGCCTTTTTAGCAAAATGATAAAAAATAAAAGATAATAATGAAGTCATTTCAACTTTTTAATAATGAAATCAAGTGTGTATGCACAAAATTCTTTTGGTCTGTGTGATTACCTTCTAGAGTTCTATGTACCTGGCAAATTAAAAATGATGTGGTTAGTCTTAGGAAACTTTTAAAAAAGAGCATCTGAATATGTTATTTCTTGTTTAACACTGAGCTGCCAGGCCTATAGGTGTTAAACAAATATAATCTTAATTAAAGACAACTTCAATGGGTGCTTTCAAACACTCAGCATGCAAATCCACTACTTAGGAAAGCTTCTCTAATATTTCTAGATACAATGTTTAAATACTGTAGGATATGCTCATGAATAAAAAGATTTGTCTTTGGTGTTAATATTCCATGTATTTCTGAGTAATTTAGTTATGAAATAGTAGGTATTGATTCTAAGTTTTTTACAGCTTTATTCTGGTTGATGAGATAAGATCACAGACACTGTTTCAGATCTTAGCCTCTGTTCTGTATTAGCACAGGTTCAGGTGAATGGGAGCACATTTACCTGCTTTTCATCAACTATAAGGGCTTTGAGAGAGAATACCGAAGTGAGTAGGGAGAGTGTTACTCTGAGTACTTCTTTTTATATTCAAGCTGAACATTGTACATCTGACATCTTGGTATATTTAAACTTTGGAATTGCCCATAGGAAATGATTTTCTTGTTCACTTTTATCCATCTTTAAGTAAATAGCCTTGAAAGCTACTCTGCTTCCACTTGTGGCAATAGAGTTAACACAAGCTTTCCTTCCATCAAAAGACCACCCCACATTGCTTGAGGACAGACCCTTCTGTCGGATGAGAGACTAGAATATTGCTAGAGTTCCAATGTGAAGTTTTGTGGCTATAAAGTCTTCAGTAAAAACTATGGTTCTACAATTTGGCATATTAACTTCCCATTTCATTGTTTTACATAGCACCAAGCAAATTTAAAATAGGCATTATCAATATCGATTTTCATAATTCTATGAGATAGGAATTGACCTTCAGGTTGTTGAATACCCAAGGCACTACTCAGGGCTGCCTGCAGCCTGGGGTCTTTTTAAAAGAAGATAGTACTGTAAGGTAAAGAAATAATTATAGTTAACTGAATGCTTACTTATTGAGGGGTAAGTGGAATTTATTTCAAAGAGGTTAAATTGCCTAAGATCACACAAGCTACATCAATTTGTGGAGAAAAAGGAGTCATACAAATAGAATTTAAAACAGTTTTCTGCCATTTATTCCCCTCACCCTTTCTGGAACCATGTAAATTCTCCAACAGGATTTTCTAGATTCAAGTCTTTTCTTCCACCAAGACTTTTTACCCGTCCCATGGTGTTCCTTATTTTCTTTCTTTCTTTTTCCAACTCCTATGACAATGCTCTAAGAGAACATACTTCAATCATACTTCAGTCTTAAAAAACAAGCATGTAACAGTCCATCCTGTTATAGCTTCCATGAATATATAAACCAGAATGTCACCTACTACTTAAGAGAGTGAGATTTTAAAACAAACCTTTTGGCAAACTTTTTTTCCGGTGACTTTTCTTTACTTCTGATACCTGCTGTCCATGAAGGGTAGATTTTGGTGCCTATTATTTAGTAGTGCTCATCTATTTTAATGGTCAGGAATGTGTAGATGTCTGTTTGATGTACATTAAACCTTCCAAACTTGCCATATGAAAATAATAAAAGACAAACTTACAGGACCAATTCTAATTGGTTTAATAAAAGCATGAGTGTTATAAGCATGTTCTGTATTACTGACTCGCAGTTTCTTCTGCTCCAAGATGACCTTTGTTCATGGGTTTCACTGTTTCTACTTCCCCACCATCATATGTGCTATAAAAGCTGCTATATTCCACCCTGACCCTTGTGTCTAGGTTGGTTGAACCATAAGCTTTTGTCCTGTGGACTGAAAGATTGCAGGTTCAATTCCCAGTCAGGGCTTATACACAGGTTGTGGGTTTGAACCAGGTCAGGGCCCATCTGAAAAGGCAGTCAATGTTTCTCTCACATCAGTGTTTCTTTCTCTCTCTCTTCCTCTATCTCTAAAATCAGTGAAAAATTGTACTTGAATGGAGGTGAATAAATAAAACCTACTACATTTTTTATATTATATTCTATAAAAGTTAAATTCTGTAAACTTTCAGCATTTTATTACCTAATGAATTTATCTGAGTACTAAGCAACTAAGCTTCATATAATAGCCTTATCTAAGCAGTTGTGCTCATTCACTAGATGATACAAAATTCTTGCTTTTATAAAGTAAAGCCAGATTCTTATTTCCTGACACATTAAGAACAATACATTTCAAAGTGTTGGTACATATCTACTTCATCCTTAAGTCTGGATGAGAGATTAAGAGTTAAGTATGTAAGTGGATTTATGCAAAAAAGTATGCTATAAAGACATATCATGAGTTATTTTTTCCCTGTACTACAAAATTTGGATTGACATACTAAAGATAAGTACACTCTGTTTATGATAACATTTGATGTAGAGAAGTTCAAGTTGGGAGATAATTAAAGCCACAGTTTATCTTGGTATAAATTTTGAGAATAATCATTTCCAAAGCTTTATTGTTGTTCATAAAGAAAAAGTACAATATAAATACAAGTATACTGTATAGTTTGCTGGCCCAAAGTGTAAAGCATTTTCTGAGGAAAATTAATAATCTTTATTTGTCTCTATCTTATATTTATCAAATGTTGCTATTTTATATATCTATTTTATTATTCAATGATGCATTTTCCTATTATATGATTTGAATAGAATAATACAGAAAGGTCATATTTTCATTATAAATTTATGTTTATTTCATAAGTTTATATTTAAATATATATATTTTACCTTCAATTGAATTGGAGTATATACTAGCAAAGTTCTATCTGTGGTGTTAAATCAGTAAAAGTAAGTCATATAAGAAAAACAATGCATATTCAAATTTTTAATCAGACCTGCTTTATAAACATTTATTTTTCACCAATTTAATTGAACTGATTTGCTCCTGTGATTACGTGTTGTCTCTGTTCATCACATGGAATTAAATCAAAGTCCTGATTATTTATATGAACATAAGGAAAGAAGGGAGGAAAGAAGGAAGAAGGGAAGGAGAAAAAAAAGTAATTTTTATGAAGGACATAAATAATCCATAAATCAGATGGAGCATAAATTTATAACAGTTTTTATCAATCTCTTAATGTAAATGGTGCCTTTGTTTAAGTTGTATGAGTTTTTTCTCAGATGTTAATTTATATAGTTGAATATTATTTCCAAAATTGATTTTTATCTTTGAGAAAATACAGTATTTGAATCTCTGTTAAATGTGTCTATTATAAAGTCTATACAAATATTAGTTATTATTTTGCTATGTAAAACATTGTTTTTATTCATGTAAAATACAATAATCTTTTACTTTCTTACCAAATGTATTAAAAGCAATTCAATAATTAGAAAATAAACTTCAATTTCAGTGTCTGAAAAGGTTCTTACTTAGTCTTCTATGTTATTAAAATATTTCAAATTCCAATTTGTAGAAAACTTAGAGCTATTCAAATATAAAACATAAAGAACTAAGTTTAATACCATTTTTATAAATATGAAAAATATGTACAGGCTTGATACTTAATTTATTAAGATTTCACTTAAAACAGCTTATCTTCATTTCATAAGAATACTTATTACTGAACAGATGTTTTATTTGGATCAAGAGTTTGCCTCTGTCTACATTTATGCAACCTACACAAGTTATCAACTTGAAGCAACAGGAAATGTTTATAAAAAATAGTAAGTATAGTTTTAATGTCTCTCCATTTTCATTTGCAGTTGGCTGGATAAGGTCAAATAGCTGTTTTAAACTTTTCTTTTTCTTCAAATGTGTCATTAATAAAATAAATTTGATTTGCTATATAATTTTTAAATAATTTTATACAGTTTTATGTCTTTAAAAGCTCTGGGAATTCATTTTCATCATAACAGTAGAATAAATACAATTGTGTATGATTATTTCTTCTGATTTAGTTAAGTAATGGAAATTACCCCTTGAACATTTTAAATAATAGGTCTGTCCAGAAAGAGTTCAGCTATTGTTAATATAATGAGAACAATTTGTGGGACATCAGTGTAACCTGGCAGCCAAGGAGAATGGACTGGAATGTTCATGCATGAACAATGATGACTTCACTGTACTAGTCAGTGGGGGCTGTAGACAACATTGAATGAGCATGTGTACTGTGTGGTGGTCTCATTCAAAATGAGAGAGTAGAGCAACAAATTTGCATCAAATTTTGTATTTAGCCAGACAATTAATAAGGAGTATTACCTCAATATTCTTCATGGGTTGAGAGATGCAATATGATGAAAAAACAGCTGCAACTGTTGGCAACTGGTGATTGACAGCTTCATCATGACAATATGCCCACTCATGCATCACATCTCATGCAGAGTTTTTTGGCAAAACATCAAGTCACCCAGGCGACTCAGGGCCCCCCACCTACAGCCCAGATTTGGCACCCTGAGACCTCTGGCTTTTCCCAAAACTAAAATCACCTTTGAAAGCAAAGATATTTCAGACTATCTATGAGATTCAAGAAAATACAACAGGCCAGCTGATGACAATTCCAACAAAGGGTTTTACAGAGTGTTTTGGACAGTGGAAGAGATGCTGGGAGAACTGTGTGAGGTCCCAAGGTGCCTACTTTGAAGGGCACTGAGGCATCATTATCCTATGTACAATGTTTCTTATACCTTGTATCTTCTTCAATAAATGTCTCTATATTTCAAAGTATGTGGCTGAAAAGCTTCTGGATAGACCATGTATATTGCAAATATTTTGCGTGCATTTAAAATAATCATCTGTCCTGGTAGCTGTAGCTCAGTGGATTGAGTTCCAGCCTGTGAACTGATGGATTGCTGGTTCAGTTCCCAGTCAGGGCTCATGCCTGGGTTGCGGACCAGATCCCCAGTTAGGGGCATGCAAGAGGCAACCCACTGATGTAGCTCTTGCACATCAATGTTTCTCTCCCTTTCTTTCTCCCTCCATTCCCCTCACTGTAAAATAAATAAATAAATAAATAAATAAATAAATAAATAAAATCTTTTAAAAATCATCATCAATATTATCATTGTCAATGGCATCATAGTCATCATCATCATTTGTACTATCATTTCTACCATGATTATGACCTCAATAGTTATTATACATTCCAAACCAGGTAATACGTAAAGTTAATCTCTTCCTATTCCAATTACCTATCATTGCTAATAGATCTCTGTGTTGATATTCTAAAAAATTTATGTGTGTATATATACCATATATGTCATATATAGTACATTAAAATATATATGCTATTTAAGAACAAAAGTAAATTTTTGCTTGGTCACATAAAATATAGTGTTCTAGATGCTGTACAGGCAGATAAAATGGTGTGTCCCTAATTAAGTACCTCTCTGCCTAGTGTATGGGAGAGGAGGATATGGTTTTAGAAATATTAATGTTGTTATTTAGTTAGGTAATTACTTTTGCTTTTAAAGTGTGAGTTATTCAAGCATTGTGCATTAAGGTTAAAATAAGACCAAGGAGGGGGGTTTGAATACAGGAGAGGACTAAGTGAAAAGGAAAGACACTATAGGAGATAGGAAGGCATAACACTTGGAGCTGAGAACTCAACTAAGTCTTGAAGAGAAGACTCTAAAGAGAATTCAGGTGGGGGTAATAAGAATAAATAAACTGATAAGATTATTTGGGTAGAGAGTAGTCAGCAGTAGGGAGGGCAGGAAATTGAGGAAACTAATAATATTTATTTATTTATTTATTTATTTATTTATTTATTTATTTTTACTGAAAGTAGAGGTAATGTAACTTCAGCTCTTGAAACTTCCAACTCTTTCCCTCCATCTCCTTAGGGGAGAAGTAGATGTACAAGGAAAATAAACACATTTTGAAATAATAGCAATGGGGAATAATGGCAAAAAGAAGAGAACGAGGAGATGTGGAAGGTCTAGAAAACATTGCTATAGATATTTTAGATTAGACCCTGATCTACTACAGCTGTCATTTTCAATTGCTTTTAATTGTAGATTACATTTAAGCAGTAAGAGTAGCTTTACTTGCCACATGAACATGTCAGAGTTTTAGAGTTCAGTTGTCCAACCTACAGGGTTGCATAATATTTCTTATTTCCAGGTTATAGGAGATGAAGGAAAAATAGTAAATAAGGATGCAAGGAAAGTCAGTGAGGTACATTCTGGAAGCAACAATGAAACTACATCAACCTGGAATTTATCTCAGTAAATTGTACCACATATTTTGGAATCTGACATTTGCTGTGTCCCAAGGCCATCGCCAATGTAACTTTATTTCTTTATTTAAAATAAATATATATATTCTTACCATATGTATAATCATGTGGCCACGAAGAAGTTTTGTTCTGTGGTTTCTTAAGATTCTAGGTCACTAAGAACTCAGGAGTTTGATAATATTTTATAAGAACATTTTAAGGAACCATTATTATAGTGATTTTGAAACCAGAAAAGTCAGCGGTCATGCTGCCTGTCACTACCAGAACCAATAAGTAGAGACAAGGATTGAATCTTTATGGGCACTCATCTCATAATGAGACAAAAGGGTAAGCAAAGGATTTGGGGGGGAAAAGATTAATTGGATAAGAATTGCAGTCTGGTGACAATTTTCTAGTACTTATTTATCTGTTGATCAACAATTCTTTATCTGTGTCATGGACATTCCTGCCCTGGAACACAGTGGCTCAGATACCATCTCCATCCCTTGCAGAGCCCCTGAAGCACAAAGGTTGGATAGCTCTTCACCTCCTGTAGTCAAATAGGTCATGCATTCCAGTTCCTGGAACAAGAGCTTTCAACATGCATCAATCACTTAAGGCTATCAACTATGACTGAAGCTAAAATCTTTAACTTTTGAGTTCCCCAATCAATTTGATTCTGCATTTGGATGGGAAAGAGATGAAATAACTAGTCTCATTTAGAAAGTACCCAGTTCATGAAACATATAGAGCTATCAAGTAACTGTGCTTTTCCTTGGGCAATCTCATTCACAACCATGGTTTTAGTTACAAATTACTATTTCTCACCATGCTTCAATTTCTTTAGCTAAGCCCTCTATCATGTGCTTCAAACTTACTTTCCTCGTGCTTAGCATGTCTTAAACTAAACTTAGGTTTCCCAAAACAAAAATATACTTTCTATAGTGTTTTCTTTCTGAATAAATGGTACCAGTAAAGCCAGAAATACTCTGTCTTCCCTTTTCTTAATTCCCTGCTTCATATCAATTATCAAGTCCTATTGATTTTATCTTCAAATGTGTAGATCATCCTTATCTCTCATTTGAACTACTTATCTCCTAAATTATCTCTTTATCTTGAATTTTTTAAATTATTACTCACAATTTTTATACCTGTTTTTTAGATCTGGTACTGGCCCAGTCTTGGAAGGAATCTTCAGCTCTCCCAGTATCTACCCTGAGTATTTCAACTCAGCTAAGTCTATTCAGCATTTTTGAGCACCTGAGTCTGGAGACACTTTGCAATACATTTAAGGATGGGATCGAGGTTGTCTTTATGTGGACATTTTTGCTACACTCTTTTTTCTCTGTGAGATGCATTCTTCCTCATGAGCTGCCAAGTCTAGTTAATATCTTGATTGTGGAGAGGGAGTCATTTGAGGTTTGGAATAATATGGACGTGGCTGGGAGGAAATTGGTCTTTGCTTTATCAACCCTTTCTCCATGGGTGTACAAAAAGATAGTGACAAATGATGTTAGGAGAGGCATTCAAATAAGACATTTAAAATCACATTTGAAGTGTGCTGTCATTTCCCAGCCTCTTCCACTGATAGAATCATCTTACTAAAACATATATTTGATCAGATCAGATTATTTCCTAGTTTAAAGGCCTCAATGACTTTCCATTACCCTTAGGATAAGACTCTCTTTCCTGAACAAGTCCTCATAATCTGGCATCTGCCTACTTCTTTGGCTTCATTTCTTGCCATACCTCCAGAATATGCTAAGCTCATAACTGATTATTTTTAAATTCACTACCCCCTGTGTCTCAGGGCTTTGGTCTTTTCTCATACTGCCCCCTTCCTCTGTCTGGTACATTGCATCCTAAGCTCTATCTTTGCCTGGGCCAATCCTCGTTTACCCTATAGTTGTACATTTACTTCCTTCAGAAGATCTTTTTAGTTTCTGAGACACTGTTGGATGATCCACTCTGTGCTCTTATAGAATCCTTTGTTTCCCCGAGGATTATGCCCATCCTATATTATTGTGATAATGACTTATTTGACTGAATTTTTCCTCCTATACTGTTCTGTGTGAGGGCACAGATCAAGCTTACCTCCTTCCTTTCCAGTAGGTAGTACAGTGTCTGACACTGTGTCTCAATAAATGGTTATTGATGAATGACCAAAATGCTGTGAGTTTAATATGGTACAATAATCTAGCTTTATAGTTTCGCTATTCACAATTTCAGTTTATCTCTCAATGGGATATTTTACAATCACTTCTTTTCGATATTCATTCCCATTTTTTAAACAAGGTATTTGCTTGTGACTCTATAATAAATGTATTTATTAATTGATTTATAAAACATGTATTTAAGACTGAGCCTCTCACTCAAAATGCTCCATTTGGCTAGTTCCAAATTGAAAACTGAATATCATAGGTTTTATGTAAAACTATTTAGAATTTTTTTACTATTTTATTTTCCAACATGATAAGACATAGTTATGCCTTATTAAGTCTAAAAACACAAATGATTTTAGCTTATTAATTAGCTGAAGAATTTGTCTTTAGCATTGGCCTTTGTAGCTGTGAAATTTGATTAATATCAAGAGCATAGAAAGGCAATATTATCAGCTTTGTGCTGGTTTTTGAAAGTCCATATATGATTTAAAGGGCAAATGGCAAACCTATGCCTCCAGTTATGTTCAATTATGCACGTACCCACCCTTTTCTTCTCTTTTGTAAGCATATTTGCATCTATTACCACTAGAGAGAATAATCAATAATAATGAATAATCATGTTACATACCTCACTCAGAAGAGGCTTATTACATGGACTTTAGAAGTAAATTACATGAAAATCCTCCCCCCCCCCCCCACTGAAATGCCACAGAAGTCATTGATGGATGGGGTCCTTAGAGCACAGTACATGCTGGCCAGCTTTAGACAGCAAAATGGTTTGCCCATAAGTAAATAAGTAAATCTTTGTCATTACACACTGCTATTTCTTGCTTGCTCTCCAATTATGGGCAAATGTGAAAAAATATGGTATATTTATCCATAGCCTGTGAAGAAGAAAGAATATATGTAATTTCAAAATAATGATACCTTTCAAAAGTAGAATTCACCACCAATTTGAATTGAAGAAAAGTTCATCAGAGCTACTGTTTATCGAGTGAAATGTATAATGTAACTACAATCTTTATAGGGACAAAAAGAATTAAAAAGTCAAGATAAAAATTTAAAATAAAAGATTCAATTTGAAAATAAATGCTTACTTAAGATATAGTTTTATTTGTATTTGGACTTCAAATTTACATTTGCATATAAAACTAGAATTAATGTGACTTCGATACCATGGCTGTTGTGGACACACACAAGTTGCAATGTTGTATGTACTTATTTCTTTAAAAACTTATTTTATTATTGATGCACATGCATAGTTTGTTTTATTATTATCATTTTAGTCTTCACCTAAGGACATTTTTTATTGCTTTTAGAGAAAGAGAAAGGAAGAAAGAAAGAAACACTGATATGAAAGAGAACATCAATCAGTTGCCTCTCACACATGCCCCAGCCACGGATTGAACCTACAACCTGGGTATATGCCCTGACTGGGAATCAAACCTGCAACCTTTTGGTGTAGGGGACAATGCTCCAACCAACTGAGCCACACCAGCAAGGGCATATGTTCTTGTTTCTTAAAGGATATGTAGCCTTTTGGTAGTGATTCTCTATTTTTGTTCTATTCTTTTACATCTTTAAAAAGTTGAGTTATTTTGAAGTTAATGTCTTAAAAAAATGTTCTCACAGGGAACACCTTTCTATGAACAGAGCATGCCAAAAAGAAATAATTGACTTTTGAAATTAAATTCCATTATGAGTATGAGGAAGAATTGGCAAGATTTGCTTTTAAACTCTTAAGGCAATTTAAAATGTCTCATCATATTTTAACTCAAATCCCTAGCTTTGCCCCCCCTTTTTTCCCCTTTCCTTCCTTCCTGAATGACTTCTAAGTCACTGATAGAAGAAAAGAGAAATTATAGTGTACATTGTACCCAGAGCCTGAAAAGCTATTTTCCATGAATAGTACACATGATAAAAAGTGAAAACTATTCCAACAAACTTTTTATAGCCAATATTGGAAGTGACAGACTTTGTGAAATGCAGTCACTGATCTTAGTATGGTATGTAATCATTAACATTTTAAACTGATTTTAACAATAACTCTAATAAAAATACAATGCCAAAGTGTAAATTTGCAACCTAATTGTTCAGTGCACATATTTTTGTGAGAAAAAAGAAGTCAAAATGTGATTTTTCCCTTTTTATTCAGAAACACATTTCTGCATCTTCTTTTTTGGTAGGAACAGTTTATCATTTCCTTTTAGTTTATGCAGCCTATACTGAATGATTTATTTACTCAACACTTAAAAATGATCATCTGCTATGTCCCAGACACTGTGAAAGATATAGGCCAATATTATGTACAATAAGTTTACTCTAAGCAAGTAATCACAAATTAAAAATCATGCTACATCTCAAGTAGTGGAAGCAATGGTAATACTTTATAAGGCAAACTTCAAAATTGACTGTTTTTAAAGATCAAATATGAATCATCCATTTGGTTTCAGTTAATATGTGTGAACACACACAGATACAGACAGAAATACCAATTACAGGCAGATTTAAAATAGTTAAATTTGTATATGTCTTGTGAGTACTCTCAATGTCAATGTATATTGGGTCATTTAATCCAATCCTTCTTGAAGTGTGATCACAAAAAATATTTATATTTTTATTGCTGCTACAAATTAAAGGCAGAAATGATAAGAAATTTTATAGAAATTTGAAGATTAACTTTATGTCTATTAAATCTAATGAAAAAAGGAGGGTTTTCTATTTTGCATATTTTATTTTTAATTTTATTTCTAGATTTGATTTATATTGTTTATTTTTTCACCAGAAAAAGGTATTTATTTATTTGATTTAATCTTTATTGTATTTTTTTCTATTACCATTTAGTCCCCTTATACTGGTTGTCCATGAGCCCTTTTTCCTTTTTGCTCTATCCCCCTACCCTTTAATCTCTCTCTACCCCCACCAGCTGTCATCCTGCTCTCCATCTATGAGTCTGTCCCCATTTCCCTTGTTAGGTCAGTTTGTTCATTAGATTCTTCATAAGAATGAAATCATATGGTATTCGTCTTTCTCTGACCGGTTTATTTCACTTAGCATGATATTCTCCAGGCCCATTCATACTGTTGCAAAGGATAAAATTTTCTTTCTTTCATTCTTTCTTTCTTTTCTTTTCTTTTTTTTTTTTTTTTTTACAGCTGAGTGCTGTTCCATTGTGTAAATGTTCCATAGTTGTTTTATCCACTCATCTACTTGGGCTGCTTCTGTAACTTGGAGATTGCAAATAATGCTGCAATGAATATAGGGATGCTTATGTTACTTTGAATTAGTGTTTTGGGTTCCTTAGGATATATTCCCAGAAGTAGGATTGCTGGGTCAAAAGGCAGATTCATTTTTAATTTTTTGAAGTATCTCACTACTGCTTTCCACAGTGGCTGAAGCAATCTGCATTCCACCAGCAGTGCAAGTGTTCCCTTTCTCTACATCCTCTTCAGCTCTTGTTAGTTGACTTATTCATGGTAGCCATTCTGACAGACGTAAAAACTTCATTGAGGTTTTAATTTGCATTTCCCTGATGATTAGTGACCTTGAGCATTTTTTTTCATATGTCTATTGGCCATCTGTATATCCTCCTTGGAGAAGTGACTATTCAGGTCCTTTGCCCATTTTGTATATTTCGTTTTTAAATTTTTTCTAGATTCGATCCATATTCTCTTTTCTAAAATATTGGTCTGTAACAGATTGAAAATATTTTTTAGATGGTTCTTCACCATAGATCATCTGTGAAGCACTGCGTTAAACTGTAAATAAGAACTCTAATAAGAAGTTAAAGTTTTGCCTTTTATTAGTTGAACTCTATAAAAACTGTGAATATGAAATCCTTTGTTAACCTGTCAAAATTTGCACAAAGGAAGTTTCTCAATTCTTACATATTCTTCAATGGCTTGAGATGATCACCACTAGAAAAGAAAATAAATGATATAACTGATATTTCTATTCTGTTATGCAAAATAAGACTAATATAATAAAATTATGTGAGTTGTACCTGTTATTTCTACTTACATTTAGAGATATAGTTCATACTTACAGACATTTGAAATAGTATTTATTAGTAATACATTTTTTTATTTAAAAAATGGTTTTGGTTTCACATCATTTTTGTTAGATAAGCATAATCACTTTTTTCCCAATTTGCACAAGTATTTTTAGAAATTAATTAATTAATTTATTTTATTGTTCAAGTACAGTTTTCTGCCTTCCCCCTCCACCCCTCCCCACCACCTCAGCTCTCCCTACCTCCTTCCCCTGTTTCCAATCCCCTTGTACATATGGCCTTTGTAATTGTTCCTGTAAACCCTTGACCCTTTTCCCCATTGTCTCCCCTCTCCCCTCCCCTCTCTGCTCCCCTCTCCCCTCTGATCACTGTCAGCCTGTTCTCAATTTCAGTGTCTTTGGGTATATTTTGCTTGCTTGTTCATCTTGTTGATTATGTTCCTGTTAATGGTCAGATCATATGGTATTTGTTTAAATTACTACACAATAATATAAGAAATTTCAAGTTAACAACACAAATGTATTTTTGTCAATGCAATATTTTACAAAAGAATCATATTCAACATATATCTGAACAAAAATTTTAAATGTGAAATGTTGCTATCTAGCTGTTACAACTTTGTATGTTTTTTAAATAAAAAGAAATTGCAGGAATATGTACAAACTGAATGTTTTACAGCCTTGATCTAATAGATACAAATATTTTCAGAACATGTTTGTTTTATGTAATTTGTGTTTTCTATGGTGTCTAGCCAGGGATTGTGAAAAAGAAAGTTAGAATAATAGTTGGAGAAACAGTATTCCTCTACCGATACCTCAACAACTCTTATGAAGCCTTCAGCTGTTTAAATCCACCTTCTTATTTCTGAGAGTCTTCAGGGAGAGTCTTCTATATGCGTAGAAAAATACATGTAGCATTTTCCATTTTCACTTCATTCATTCGTCATCTGGCTTCTGCCCTGGCACTTTGAGATGAAGTAAAGTGCCACAGGTTCAGAAACACCGAACCGTCAGGAATCACTGCGAGGGTGTGGTTCTGCTCTGCTGCTGCCGCTGTCCCGTGACCAAGCCAGCCGGATGTCCTGTCAATGCAAGGCAATCCGTGGCCTCTCCGAAACTTTTCTCTTCTGCAAGAACTAGCATACAGTGCCAACGACAGAAGGGGGTTTTGCAGACTTGATTGTTATACCAGAAACACTCAGTACTCTGAACTAAAAATGGGACAATTCTTTTTTCTGACCTTTCTGTCATACTGTTACTTCAGGACCTTGAACTCCACATACATTCTGCTCCTGGCAGCTCATTGCTTGTGTTAAATCAGTTCCTTTCACTTTCTAAGGTGTGTGCGTGTGTGTTTGATTTTGATCATTTGTCTGTTTATTTTTAACTCACAACTTCCGTCATCCAAGCATGGACTCACTGAGGACTAGGCTAGAAGATGGGGATATGAACAGTATGCATAACAAACATGACAGGATACTTTGCTGGGGCAATTTCAGTGCGCCGAGTTTGTGCTTTGTCTTTTAAGGGCCCACTTGTCCTCATGTAAACTGCCCTGGAAGGCCAAACACAATCTGTGTTTTAGGGTGATCACAGACCAGGCAGAAGGTGGAACTGTTACAGAGCAAGCAGTTCTTCCAACGTCATTTGCTAAATGGAATGCACATAAGCCTTAACATTGTTTTATACTTCCTCAATACATAGATATAAAATTATAGGCCATCATAAATTTTGCCATTTCTCTACTTTTTCTTCTTTTTCCCCTCTAGTCTTCCCTTTACCCTAGTGACCATTGTTCAGGTCTCCTATAATTTCTTCTTACTGAAGAATGATAAATTAAGTGTAAGTATTTGTCATTAATGAATTTAAAAAGGAGTTGAAATTAAAAATCATATTTTCAATTATTTTTTGAAATTCCTTTACTGTTTATCTAAGTGCCAGGGAATTCCAACATTTTGTGAAACTTTTCTTATTATCCTGGTGATATTCATGGTCTTGTAGTTTGCCATTGTAGTATATTATCTTTGAAATATGTGATTAGAAATGCAATTTAAATCATGAGATGTTCCACTTTAGCTGGGTGGGTCAGTTTGTTGGTGCGTGGTCCCATGCACCAAAAGTTTGTAGGTTCAGTCCCCAGTTAAGCTGCAGGTTCATTCCCACATCAAGGTACATGCAGAGGCAATTGATCATATGTTTCTCTCTCTCTCCCCCTGCACTCCCGTGTCTCTCTAAGACAAAAATATCATGAGATGTTCCAAATTCATAAGGACTTTTTTTCCTTTGTGACAAGAAAATAAAGTCTTTGGTTTTACATACACAGAACAGTCGATTGAGCTGGTTTTATTTTTCAATTAAACTTCACTCTGTACCATTTTAGCACTTACTCTATTAAGTATTTTATGAAGTAATAGCTTAATGTAAAGTTTAAAAAACTATTAAACAGATTTAAACAATCTTGTTTAAAGGAAGAAGTCATGTTTTCACATACCATTAGCTGAAAGGTACTAATAAAGTGTATGACTTATTAGGCAATAAGGATGAAAACTGGAGGTGTTCCCTTTGCCAGGAAGAGTCCAAGGTTGGCATGAGGCCTGTGGACAAACTATAGATTTAAATTATATTTAAAAGTTCTATTACTCTGTCAATGTTTTAAAAATTATTATTGAGAGATTATTTTTCTTAGTATTATTTTGTAGGATAAGTATTTACACAAAGCTAGTATAAATCATTCCTGTAAAAATGTTCTAAGATTAGAGGGAGCTGCTGGATGAAACAGAGGATATCCGTATTACATTTGAACTTCAGATAAGCAGAAATGTCTTTTTAGAGTATGTCACAAATATATGTGGAATATATTTATAATAAAATTCATCAATTACCTAAAATTAAAATGTAATTGCTTGTCTTTTAATTTTATTTGCTAGATCCATAGCCCTAAACTAGGAACCAAGGAAGATAATCACAAAAGTGATGACTAGCGAACCTATTTAATTGGCTTACTTAATTCTTAACCATATTCATTCACTAAGAACATAGAAATTATCTTCAACATCATAATAGATCATGCATATGCAAAAAGTACATGTTAAAATACCTTTTGCTGTAGTTATTAGTACATCAGTAAAGACAATATTATATCTATTTGAAAAGATTCATTTGTAGCTAAACTTACGAAGTGAAATGTCTTTTTGCAGTTATAATATACACAGTTTGATGTGCCTGTCCTGCTCACAAACCCCCTGCTTTATTTTAACAGGTGGGATAAGCTTCCATGGTAATGTTATAGTACTTAATAATTCTTCTCCCTTTCTGCTCCATGCACAGAATTCTCATTTCGCTACTTCTGGTTGGTCAAGGTGCATGTGGAATTGGGCATATTTCCCTATGTATTTTAGATTGGGTTAATGTGAGCCAGAGCAAATTTTCTTTGGGGAGCAGAGCTGAGATAATGTTGAGTGCTGGCTGGAATAGTGAAATGTATGTCAAAGCCACACAGAAGACAAAACTGTGAAGAAGCAGAAACAACAAATACATTGTAAGCTATAGCTTGAATGCCTTCTATTAAGTCTGACCAATATGCTATAATATTGTAATTCTACTCACTCTAGTTAGAACATGAAGAAGGAAAAAAGAAGGGTGTATAAAAGGAAGCTATTATATGTAAAAATTCAGATGTAGAAAACTATTGATTTATTACAGTAAAACCTATAATTACATTTGAATATGCTTGGATTTATAAAAATTAAGTAAAATATTCAACTTATATATTGTATAACTACAACTTAATACACCTATAATTTTGAAATTAAGTAAACATTTGACATGATTACCAGCATGAAATGTTTTCCTTCTTCATTAATCAGAAGTAAACCATTTTGCCCTTGTGCTTAGGAGTCTGAAGTTGGCTACAGCACGGAGTTGATAAAATAGAATTGTAAGTAGTGTACACAGGTGTTACCTTTGAAATGATTGAGTTTAAGGGGGAAATATTGCTATAGTAACACACTTTACTGGTGCAAAAATAACTCAAAGGGCATGTTCTAATGCCATTTCACCAGGTATCATTTGCTGACAAAAACAAAAAAGTAGTTTTATTATCTGAATACAATATGTAATACCAGACCTTCAATAAATAACACTTTGAGTAAAAGAGAACATGAATATTAGCAATACAATCTTATTTGGTTACATAATCCTCCACTAATACACAAAAGTAATTTGATTATTTCTTTGGTGCTTGTTAACAGTTTCCTGATTATTCATGTGTCCACAAAAAATTCATGTTTGAAGCCCTAAACCTGGTGAACATAATGAGCATAGCTCCCCATGGACATGAAAAAAATAAACACAGTTAGTTTGTGACAGATGCAGCTATGACTAAAGGGAATGCTTTTGCATTCACATCATAGGGAAGCAGAAACATTACTTAGAAGATTTAATACATATTAATGCTATGTTTATGACAATTATAAGCTCCTGCAAACAACAAATGATGATCCAAGAGAAGAATTAAGTTACTCAGTACTAGGACTTCCACTAGTTATAGTCATATTGTCATTTTAGAATTAATTTTAGTACACGAACTAGAACAAAATTCTTACTTACATGCACTAGAAATACGTTCCAAACCAGATCACAAAAATGAATACAGAATGATACTCTTCACAGTATAAAACAAATGGAATGACCGTGAATCCCCTCATCTTAGTTTTTCTATTTCTTTTCATTCAATATATTCACATATGTGCTCATAAAAAATAATTACTAGCTTAGAATTTCATTTGATCCATCTCACTAATTTTAGAGAATAGTTATCATGTATGGTTTTCTTTAACAGAAAACTATATAAACATGTTGAACATACTTGTTAAGGAAATCATAAACCAAAGACAAAACTATGCTCTGGGAGACTTTACCATTACTTTAAAACAAATAAGTATTAGAAATTAGAGATTATGTACCCAGATACTCTGAGAAACAAGGGAAAAGAATTCTCTACTTATTGAATATTTACTGCATGCTAGTTGTATGTTATACAATCATCTAAGTTATCATGCTCATTTTAAAAACTGATGTGTACTCTTAAAGTGATTTTATGGCATGTCCAGAAACACAGAACTAGAAGTCATAAAAGGCAGGGTTAGGACACCCCACACTGCAATGTCACAGTTGCACAACTTTAGGTAAGTTTTTAAATCTCTTTTAGCCTCAGTTTTCTATTCTATAAAATAAAAATAATTGTATCTACCATAATGGTTTATTGTAATACATTAATTAATATAAAGCAGTAGGACATACTAATAGCATGTAATACATTTTATTTGAGTGTGTGGGTCCCTAGCCCCATGTTCCTTTCAGTGCGCCACAGGAAAAGTGGGCATTGCACACACAATAGCAGTGTGCACCTGCCTTTACCACTAAAATGTTATGGTTTTACATAGATTTATTTATTGCCTGCTGCAAGACTGACTGTATTAATGCCATTAATATTTCCTGGATAATAATTTAGTCAATTGAAAGGTAATGAATGCATGAGTCCTATGTGGTATATAAATAGTTATTGCTACCTGATTTTTTAAATACTAAACCTAAGCCATTAGCTTTCTGACAGATGTGCTGGAGAACACACAGAAGATGATAGAAAGGAAAATTGAAATATATGAATTTTTAAAAAGCCAGAGCACTGCATTACATTATCAGTGTGTTAAAAGAATTCAGATAAATAAGTTTCAAAATTAGTTAAACTGAGGTAGCAACACTGTTCCACTGTGCATTTGGCTGCAGTGGGAATGTCCTGTACCCATTCATCTGACATGGGTGCCTAAGGCCACAGACAGCTACTGAGCACTGAAAATGTGGGTATCATGACTGAGACACTGTATTTTGTATCTTACTGTAATTTAATTAATTCACATTCAAATAACTACCACATAGATGTTGGAGAGCGCAGCTCTGGACAGGCAGCAAGGGAGAGCCGACACCACCCCTGAGGCTGAGGGAGCCATGGAGTCAGGATGGCCCCTTGGTCATTCATTGCCATGGGAATCCCGTTACCATGGGAACCCATTGCCATGGGCCTCTGAATCTAAGAAGAAAAGGGGTTGTCAGATTGAGAAAATGAAATCAAAGTAAGAAAAATTTGCAAAAGTCTAAAACTGTTAGTCTTTGGTCCATAATGGGTATGTTAAAAAATAGAAAGGTTACATGGAAGCCTGAAGTTCCAGCTTCTCTGAAAACAAAACAGGAATATACGGAGCAAATTAATTAACCTCTCTGAGGTGTATTCTCTTTAGCTGTAAAATGCAAAAGCTGGCTGAAAAGACATCACTTCATCCTGAAAGGCTACATTATGATTACACATTATTCCATTAGACATAATGCTGTTTTATCATATTTGTTTAGCACAGTTGTATATAGCAATTGTTGAATGTCTGCAAGGTCACACCTTCTGTCCTCAGAAAGTGCAGTTATTTTCAGACTGTTGACTAGCCAGTATCCCATAAATATTTGCCTTGCTTATGGGGAAAACCAGAAGTGCAAATACATGTTTCTGCTGCGAAAAGCAATGGAGCAGATCTCTTGCACTGTGGTTCTTTGTTGTAGTCTTCTCACAGAAAACAGTATCCAAAGTAAGTGGGACTGTTGCAGGGGTCACCGCCTGGATGAGCTTGACTTTGGCATAAATATGTATTTAATTTCCACATAGCTGTATACAAAGCTAAGTTGCAAAAGTGTATTAGTTATCTTGATATAAATTCTTCCTCTGACACGGTACCCTCGAATACTCTCTTTGCACTGTGTGGATGAGCACTTTACCCCTAACCCATAGTCTATGTACGGGGTCTATGGTAGCTTCGGGAAGACATGTGTTTGACAATAAATATTTGTATAATAAATGGGTTTTATTTGCAAGGTGTTTATTCCTCCTAGTTACTGATCTGTAACAAAGATTTACAAGTGACTATTCAATAAGAGCTCCATGGAATTTAGAAATAATGCCTGCCAAATACATCATAAATGTCAAACCTTATGTATTAAAAAATGTCTAAGTTTTATGTTGTTTGGTTTGACTACACTTTTCTGTTAGGCTTTTAAAACTCTAGAGCTTTTAAAATCTTTTTGACCACTTCTCTGTTTTGGATAATTTCAGCCCTATTTTTTTCTTTAGGAAATTACTTGATTTTTCTGAGAGTTAAATCTTTCATGGGTGTTCCATTAATCCTGTAAGGAGTTAAAATACCACAGACTGTTTATAGCATTATTTTTAAATGATTACATTCAAACAGATATATTTTGGTAATATATAGTATCATGTAAATGAAATGAATCATTGAAATATACATATCTACACTGTAAGAATTTATCTCTTACCAAAAATCCAATTCTTATGTCACATAGATCTTTTTTTCCTGATGTGTATTTAATATTGATAAATGTGGCAGTCTAAGTAACACTGATTATTTCTGAACCATAAATATTTTAGATGCTAATTTATTTTGTCACCTCCATCAGTTATGACTTCACATCTCTGTATTTATACATTATATTTTGAAATAGTATTTTTATAATTGTCAAGCACTTGCATACAAGAAAATGTGTGTTACCTTTGCATAACTCCTTATCTTGTTTTAATACTGTAATTTCATTGGTGCCCTAGCATTTATTTATATTGTTTACATGTTATATGTTTCTTCAGAGAAGTTTACCTTGTGAGTATGTATTTTAATGTGCACTTTCAAGTATCGATATTTTTGATAAGTCAGAAATGCTAGGATTTAATGCCTGACCCATCTGTATTCTATTATTCTAGAATAAGGAATTCAAGAATATGGAGGCTTATTTTTGCTCTCAGTAATAAGCTAGAGGACACTAAGAAGACAAGGTGAAGACTGAGAAAGAAAAAAAGAAACCTAAACACATAGCAGTGTTACAAGGCAGCATAAGTAGTGGACAAACATACCAAAAAAAAAAAGTCCGTTTTCACTTTTGAAAAGCAGGGAAGGTTTTGAAAGCAAGTGACGTTCATGTCAACTTTGAGAGCAGATAGGGTTTTGGTAGATAAAGAAGGGACGTAGACCAAGGCAGGTTAGGGTTCCCTTCTAGATGTTTCAAATAATAGTTGTATTTCATTGCAGGAAATAGATACTGAATATTTTAAATATACAGCAACATGGATTATATTTCTTAATTGTTAGTAAGAGCCTACCTCTCAAACTTCAACCTACAGCAGAAGCGCCTGAAGACATTTTGAAACACAGGTTACCTGGCCTTGCCGCCATGCTTCTGATTCTGTGCACCTTCAGGGGGCTGGAGAACTGCTTTTCTAAGGAGTTCCCAGGTGATCCTGATGTTGGTGGCTTGGGAGCACTGGTGGTGAAGCACTGGTCTAGAGTAAAACTTTTCCTTCGGTAACTCCCTCCTGCCTGCCAGGAAAGGGAGTCAAATGATATTAAACTATGTTTTTATTCACAGCCAACTCATATATTGAAATGCTCTAGAGAGAGACAAACCCTGGAGAAAATATATACAAATATACAAAATTAAACCTTTAATCAAGTAAATAATAGTAACTGGAGTGAGAAATGCTGGAAAATATAACATTATTCTACCTATATTGTTAGAGTCCTGGCAGAGCAGAGAGTTCATGCAGGTAGTTTTAATAAAGAGCGTTTCATGAACAGTGACTCTTCACGTTACAGACATATGGATGTATGGAGGTGGTGGAAGCCAGGGCCCTCACCAGGATCAAGGGGGGAGTAGAAACGGTGTTACCAGAGTTCACGGAAAGCTGCAGCCATTGGGTAGAGGCTGGTCCTGGAAAGGAGCTGGAGTTTTCTTAGAAGGATGCAGCATCTGTCAAAGAAGTACTGAAGCACAGAAGGGGATAGAAAGAAATACCCTAGCATCTCTGTCTCTTGTACCCAGTCTTCTGTTGATGCCTCCTTTTGGCTGAAACCAACATGAAGACAGAGTGGGAAGGTGTACCTAGGAGAGACCACCAGTGTGATAAATTTCTTTCTTTTAAAAAAATTAAATATGTTTTATTGATTATGCTATTACAGTTGTCCCGTTTTCCCCCTTCATTCCCCTCCACCCTGCACACCCCCTCCCACCCACATTCCCCTCCTTTAGTTCATGTCCATGTGTCATAAGTTCTTTAGCTTCTACGTTTCCCACACTATTCTTGCCCTCCCCCTGTCTATTTTCAGGTAATCAATTTCTTGGGAGCACAAATAAGTTCTTGGAAATCAGAAGATTGTAAATAAGGAAGCCAGTTCCGCTCTCCCCCCATACCATTTGTAAGCCCTGTTCCCAGTTCTCTTTTAATCCTTTGCATTTAGGGAGCAACAGGCTGAGCATCCAGCAGCATAGAGATTAGGTAAGGAAACTGCTGACTTCCTAGGGAGTCAAAGTGGTTTTAGAGTCTCTTTTCAATGGGACAAAAATTCTGGTATTCATGCCACAATAGAACCTTAAACATAATCACTCATTACTCAGAAATGCTGATAAAAGACTCTGAATATGTGGAGATAAATGAATGTCCAATTCAAGCTGCACAGGGACTATTTGCTCTTTCCTTCTGAGCTGAGTTCCAGGCTCTGAGACTGTTGTATAAATACCAGGAAGGCGATTGTTTTCACCTCAGCTGTCTCACCATCGAAGAGGAAGCACCATGTAAAATGGTTTAGTACAATGGAAGTAGTTCAATGTGATAAATACCAACACTATTTAATAATTGTCAGCCACAAACAAGGATTGCCTTTATTGTCTCAATTATTTTCAGATCCCTTTCTGTCATCTATCCAGGAAATCTGAAGCAAGAACAGAGGCAAAATTTACCACCTGGTGACAGCAATAAGACAGTACTTGACTTTCAAAATGATAGAAGGATGCCAATTGTCTTCTTATCCTTAAGTCCTATGACTTTTCTATTTGCATCCTAAATATAAGGCAAAGGAAGTAAATCATTTTTCGCCAAAACACCACATGTTTAACTCAGTCTGCATTTCTGCTCATGCAATATATTCTGCTGAAATCAGTTTTTCTTTTTCTGTGCCTACTTGTTAAAACAGGTGGTTTCATCTGAAATACTTGTTTTTCTGTGACTTCTCCCTTTATTCTTTCAATATGAAGCTTGAACACCCAGAGTACAATGTGTCACTTTTAAATCATGTTCATTCTACATTATATTGTAGCTTAAAATAACTAAACAGTTTATACCCTCAATTCGAAGCAGATTTTACCATTTACAGCAGTGAATGATAGAGAAATATTTGTGCCTTGAACATAGCATATCTAAATAGCTGTATGAGTGTTTATAAGTTATTTAATTTTAAGTTATTTAATATCTCCAGTCTGATCTGTAAAATGAGTACTAATTTACCTCAGCGTATTATGTTGAGGTCCAGTTGAATAAACAGTGGTTAAAATTAGCAAATGGAACAGCAGACTATGAATGTCAGTTCAATTACTTATTATTTTTAGTGTTTTTTACATGGTAGAAAACAAGAAAGTCTGAATTAAAATGAACAAAATTGGAGGTATACAGAAAACTATATTGGAATTAAAAATTCTTAATTTTGCTGAATGCATAGAGGAAGAAAGAGGGAATACTTTGACATTTTCTTCATGATTATAAAGCCAGAGTAAAACATATGCATGTACATATGTATATGAATCTTATTTCAAAGCTGGTTTGAAAATATTTTGTAAAAATGAATAAGAAACATCAGGGTATATATACCAAATGGATGGAAAGACAGAAGGGGTAAGGCACTCAGTTCAAAGTAAACTCAGGGATGGAAAGTGATATAAAATCAACATTCCAGTATTATAAGAGTCAAACATGAGGGAAAATCAAAGATGAATTGGTCAAGAGAAGCACAACTATTCTTGGACTGAATCCAAAGGAAATATTCATTCCTTAGCCTCTGGTAAAAAGATGATGTATCTTAATGTGGTGAACAGTGACATTTTTAGAGAAAATGTGTAGTCCAGTCGAGTATTTCCCTCTGTAAAAGTGGAGGGCGCTGTGCCAAACAGCAGTCCGCAGGCGCACCCCAGTGGGGGTCATCGTCATGGACATATGTGACTTTCTTAGGGTGGCTTAATCAAAAGACACTTTAAGATATTCAAGAAAAGGGAACAGCATATTTTTCAGAAAATTCACCCTAAATTTTGTTGCTCTTAACTGAGCTTTGATCACTAGTGTCACATGGTTGATATGATGGCAAGGACCTTTTCCTTATATAAGGCCATTGAATTTCACAGGCAGTCAAGCAGGGGCTGTAATTGATAGGTTCTGACAGGGGCCTGAATTAAAGGCTATCATAGCTCTTAGAATCAAGTGGGAAGGTTGGTGTCAGTACAGATAAATAAAGGAATTCTGTAAATACCTGGGAAATTTAACATCAAACTGTTCAGAGTATTATCTGGGTGGGGTAAGATTGTTGGAATGGAGGGGGTTGTAGGGTATTTTTGTTTTCATTTATATATTTCATTTTAGTTTTTTTTTACAGTATACTACATTGCATTAATGCTTTAAAAAAGGATTACAGAACTCCAGGACAATCTCAACTAAAAATAGTAATAACAAGTAATTCTGGGTTCTCTGTACACCACCCTGATTGAGGGCTCCATGTACTTGCCATAAATCAGTGCTTCCCAAGCTATCGATTAAAACTCACAATATTATGCCACCAAATAGGTATGCAATGATAAATACTTTCTGAAAATTCAACCTATATGCAGTCCCTTTGAAGTCTTGTATTAAAGAATCATTTTGGACTTTATTTAACCTGCAAGAGTAGAAAGTGGGCAGGAAATCCCATCTAAAGGGCACCTGAAAATACATGTGTGTGTAAAGGCGACAGTTGGTACTCACAAGATTAGGTGGACGTGATTGGCATCTAGTAAGCTGGGACTACAGACACTAAAAATGCTACAATATGTAAGATAATTTTATAAAACAAAGATATCATTGTGCTTAAAGTACCAAAAGTTCCCTCATAGATAAATATTCTTTTTAAATCATTTTCATTGTTATTATATTACAGTTGTCCCAATTTCCCCCCCCTTGGTCCTCTTTTGCCCAGCCCACCCTCCACTCCCACAGTCAGTTCCCACACTGTTGTCCGTGTCTGTGGGTCCTTCATACATGTTCTTTGTCTAGTCCCTTCCCCTTCCTTCTACCATTATCTTCTTCCCTCCTTCCCTCTCATTACATTCAGTTTGTTCCATGTTTCCATGCCTGTGGTTCTATTTTTTTCATTACTTTGTTATGTTCATTCGATTCCTCTTATAGATGAGATCATATGGTATTTGTCTTTCACTACTGGTTTATTTCGCTTAGCTTAATGTTCTCCTGTTCCATCCATGCTGTTGCAAAAGGCAAGGGTCCCTTCTTTCTTTCTACTGCATATTATTCCATTGTGTAAATGTACCACAGTTTTTTGATTTACTTATTTACTGATGGGCACTTAGGCTGTTTCTAGCACATGGCTATTATTCATAGCATCATTGTGAACATTGGGGCACGTAGGTTCCTTTGAATTGGTGTTTCAGGATTTTTAGGGTATATTCCCAGCAGCAGAATTGCTGGGTCAAAAGGTAGATCCATTTTTAGTTTTCTTAGAAAATTCCATACTGTTTTCCACAGTGGTTGTACCAGTCTGCAGTCCCACCAACAGTGCACTAGAGTCCCCTTTTCTCCACAACCTCTCCAACACTTGTTGTTTGTTGCTCTGTTTATGATGGCAGTTCTGACTGGTGTGAAGTGGTATCTCACTGTGGTTTTAATTTGCATCTCAATGACGGCTAGTGATGCTGAGCATCTTTTCCATATGTCTATGGGCCACCTATATGCCCTCCTCAAATAATTATCTATTCAGATTCTTTTTCCCTTTTTTGGATTGTTTACTTTCCTGGTGTTGAGTCTTGTGAATTCTTTATATATTTTGGAGATCAAACCTGTGTCCAATGTATCAATGGCAAATATGTTCTCCCATACACTCAGTTCCCTTTTTATTTTGATGTTGGTTCCTTTAGCTGTGCAGAAGATTTTTAGTTTTATGTAGTCCCATTTGTTTATTGTTTTCTTTATTTCCCTTGCCCTAGGAGATAGACTGGCAAAAATATTTATGTGAGGGATATGTGAAATTTTCCTGCCTAGGTTTTCCTCTAGGACTTTTATGGTGTCATGACTTATATTTAAATTTTTATCCATCTTGAGTTTATTTTTGTGTCTAGTGTGAGCTGGTGATCTAGTTTCATTTTTTCTCATGTGCCAGTCTAGTTCTCCCAGCACCATTTATTGTAGAGGCTGTCTTTCTTGCATTGTGTGCTCTTACTCCCTCTGTCAAATTCACTGCAAACAAACTTATTTGACATGAAGCAATATTTTCTAGCATTCTTATTACATAATGTAGAATGATGGTTATTCTGAAATTTATATTTTAGTCTAAAGCCTTAGATTTCAATATATACCTCCCTTCCTGATACTATGCTTAGTTATCTGAAAGATGGTTCAAAGTTTTTATGTCTAATATAGGACTTCTGACTTCCACTTTGCACCAAAACTTCCACTTCCCAAATCAGTGTCTGTTTGTAATGGAACTAGCAGCCATCATTTGTTTAAGACAGAAACCACGAACCTAAATTTTTGTTTACACTCTATAGCTTTAGTCTATTTCACCTGCAAAATGTAGTTAACTCTTCATTTGCAAAACTATAAAGGTAAAATCCTGAAGTGAGGGTTTAATATAAAACATAAAACCAGGAATATTAAAAAATAGAGATTATTTTCTTTTAAAGGTGAAGACAAATTTTAGAATAGAAAGATAATGAGTTTAAAAACGAAGCCCCAAATTTAAAGAAATACAAAGTAAAATAAACTTGGAAAATACACTGTTGACCGAACTACTAAAATAGCCAGCTAAGTGTGGTATCTTTGTATTCCATTCCCCTATCCATCTACTCCCCCACCACACAGTCTGCTCAGACCAGGCCACTGGCCTTACCTGTGATTCGCAAATTTTGGGTTTTATCTGGTGAGCAGGAGTCATCAGAAGACACTTTCTTCTGCCCTGTGCTGCTAAGAGATTTCAGATGTAGCTGGAGAAAACTGGCCTTTAGGGAGCAGAGGAAAACATGACCTGTCTGCTGAGTTTTTATTTAATTTTAACTGTGTTTCAATTTTATTGTGGTTTTAACACCAATCTTTTCTTAATCAATTACCTTGTTTTATATCCTTACTTTTCCCTTTTCCCCCTCCTGTCCCCTATCTAATCCTCCACGTTTTGAAAACTTATTTTAACATTTCTGTGATTCTTTGCCCTATTTCCCATTAAAAAAAGAAGACTCAGGAGCAAGATTTATGTGTGTATCTTAAAATGTGTGTATTTGGAAATACTTTAATCTTTTCCTTTATTTTTAAAACTAGAATTTGATGGGCATGAAAATTACCCATGTTTCAGCTTTACTGATACACCACTGTGGTACAACACTGTGTGAGGCTAAGCTGCAGCATGTACAGATTTGATACAGTTACGTGTTGTGAGGTCATCACCACCACAGCATTGGTTAGCACCTGCATCCGCTCACACAAAGACCATTTCTTTTTTGCACTGAGAACATTTAAGATCTCCTCTTCTAAAACGTTTTCAATTGTGTGATGCGGTGTTGTTAGCTATAATCGCCATGCTGTACATTAGATCCATAGAAATGGTTAATATTATAATTAGAAGTTTGTTTCTTTTGACCAATATTTCTCTGTCTCACACACCCAACTCACAGACACTGAGTTTGTTTCTGTTTTCTCTGTTCATTTATTTTGCTTTTTTTAGATTCCACGCGATGCAAACACCAACCCGCAGTATCTGTGGTGTTATGGATGAGATGAGACAAATTCACATGGACTAAAGAAGTCCTGTGGAGAAAAAGGGATGGCATGGCCACTCTCTGAGTGAGAGAGGGCAGCAACCCTTGCCTGGACAAGCTTTCATTGCATTTCTGGGCATATTACATTGGGGATGGTCCTCATTTACTATGTACAGGTTCACTTTAGGTGGTTACCTTTTACAGAAAACAAAGGAGAGGATTTTGCTAATTACATCAAAAAAGAAGGGCATTTTCAAATGTAAAGGGAAAAGTGCTTGAACTGGTTACACTCCATACTTGGGAGGTTTAGCACAGATTTTAGGAAGTCACTTTAAAGATATGCAATAAATGTTTGCTGCCTCAATTCAGGGTGAGGGAGTTTTAGCAAAAAGCAAGTCTCAAAGCAGCCTAGGTACAATGTGGACCTGATTCCCTATGGGAGAACTTATCTGTGGGCGTGGGTCCTGTGTGCTGGACCTCGCTTTCCACTGGCCTTTCCAAGTGGGAACTGGGCTACGTTTCCCATGTCACATGGAACAGTTTCCTATATCCATATATAAGTGAAAATATGTGGTATTTGTTTTTCTCTGACTGACTTATTTCACTGAGCACAATACCTTTGAGGTGCATCCATGCTGTCACAAATGGGAAGATTTCTTTCTTTTTTATGGCCAAGTAATAATTCACTGTATATATACACAACAGTTTATTTTTTTAATCTACTTGTCTGTTGATAGGCACTTGGGTTGCTTCCATATCTTGGCTATTGTAAATAATGCTGCAATGAGTATAGGGGTGCATGTATTCTTTCAAATTAGTATCTTGGGTTTCTTTCAGATATATATCCAGAGGTGGAATTGCTGGGTCATAAGGCAGTTTTATTTTTAATTTTTTTTAGGAAATTTCATACAGTTTTCCCCAGTGGTTACACCAATTATAATTCCACCAACAGTACGTATGGGTTCTCCTTTCTCCACATCCTTGCCAACACTGTTGTTTGTTGATTTATGAAATAGCTATGCTCACAGGTGGTTTTAATTTGCATTTATCTGATGATTAATGATGTTGAGCATCTTCACATATGTCTATTAGTCATGTGTACGCCTCTTTGCAGAAATTTCAGGTTCTCTGCCAATGTTTTAAGTCAAATTGTTTGGTTTTGGGGTATTAAGTTGTATAAATTCTTTATATATTACTTTTTTCTCCTTTATTTTTTAAATTGTTTATTTTATTACAGTTGTCCCAATTTTCTCCCTTTTGCCCCATCCACCCAGCCTACTACTTTCTCCCATAGTCAATCCCCTCTTCATTGTCCAAGGGTCATTCATACACATTCTTTGACTAATCTCTTCCCCTTCCCTACACCATTGCTCCCCCCTCCCCACCTACAGCTATCAACCTGCTCCAGGTTTCCACGTCTCTGGTTCTTTTTTTTTTTCCATTCGTTTACTTTGTTCATTAGATTCCATCTGTAAGTGAGATCACATGGTATTTATCTTTCACCAACTAATTATTTCATTTAGCATAATAGTCTCAGTTCTATGCATACTGTTGCAAAAGGTAGGACTTCTTTCTTTCTGCTGCATAGTATTCCATGATGTAAATGTACCATAGTTTTTTAATCTGCTCTTGTACTGGTGGGCATTTGGGCTGTTTCCAACACTTGGCTATTGTAAATAGTGCTGCTATGAACACAAGGGTGTGTGAGTTCTTTTGTATTAGTGTTTCAGTATTCTTAGTGTATATTACCAGTAGAGGAATCACTGGGTCATAAAGCAGTTACTCTTTATATATTTTGGATATTAACACCTTATCATGTGTATTATTACCAAATATCTTCTTCCTGCCAGTATGTTAATTTTTTTGTTTTGTTTGTTCATTGCTTACTTCACAGTGTAAATATTGCATGTATTTTTTATTTTTTTGCACAAACATTTTAGTTTGATGTAGTTCCATTTGTTTGTTTGTTTTTGTCTTTTGTTTTCCTTGCCTGAGGAGACATATGAAAAAAATATTACTAGGAATGATGGTAAGGAATTTATTGCTTGTGATTTCTTCTAGGACTTTATGGTTTTAAGTGTTACACTTAAGTCTTTGATCCATTTTGAGTTTATGTTTGTATATGGTATAAGAAAGTGATCCAGTGTGGCTCAGTGGATTGAGCACTGGCCTGTGAATCAAAGTGTCGCCAGTTCAATTCCCAGTCAGGCATATGCCTGGGTTGCCAGCCAGCTCTCCAGTAGTGGTTGGGCGAGAGGCAACCACACGTTGATGTTTCTCTCCCTCTCTTCCTCCTTTCCTTCTCCTCTCTCTATAA
Organism: Anoura caudifer; assembly: GCA_004027475.1. NCBI lineage: Eukaryota > Metazoa > Chordata > Mammalia > Chiroptera > Phyllostomidae > Anoura > Anoura caudifer. Next base: position 42,649 of record PVKU01008149.1, read on the forward strand.
ATAAATAAATAAATCTTAAAAAAAGGAAAAAAATAGTGATCCAATTATTTCTTTTGCATATATCTATCCAGTTTCCCCATCACCATCTATTCAAAAGATGGTCTTTACCCCATGTAGGAGGTCTGTCCAGAAGATATCCAGCCATGTAATATGAAAAATAAAGACACTTATTGAAGAATATATAAGATACAAGAAACATTGTACATAAGACAATGATGCCTCAGTCCCCTTCAAAGTACGCACCTTGGGACCTCACACAGTTCTTCCAGTAACCATCAGCTGACCCTTCATATTTTCCTGAATCTCCTCAATAGTGTGAAATTTCTTCCCTTTCAAAGGTGATTTTAGTTTGGAGAAATCCAGAAGTGGCAGGGTGCCAAATCTGGACTGCAGGAGTGATGAGTTACCTGGGTGATTTGAGGTTTTGTCAAAAACTCTTGCAGGAAATGTGGTACATGAGCAGGCACTTTGTTGTGATGAAGCTGCCAATCACCAGTTGCCCATAGCTGTGGACTTTCAAATCATCTTAACTGTTTCCACAGAGGAATGTTCAAGCTTACCACAAAATCTGATGCAGGTTCATTGTTCTACTTGCTTATTTTTAATGCATGCTCACCCAATGGCATCTACCACTCCCACTGCCTAGTACAGTGAAGTTGTCATTGTTCAAGAATGTGCATTCCCGTCCCCTCTCCTTGGTTGCCAGGTTATATTGATGTCATACAAACTATTCTCATTATATTAACAATGGCTGGACTTTTTATGGACTAACCTCATGTATTCTTGCCTCCTATGTCATAGATTAATTGACCATATAGGTATGAGTTTATTTATGTGTCCTCTATTTTGTTCCATTGTTCTATGTGTCTGTTTTTGTGCCAGTACCATGATATTTTAATTGCTATAGCCTTACGGTATAATTTTATATTGGGTAACATGAAACATCCAACTTGTTTTTTTTTTTTTTTTTAAGGTTGCTGTAGTGATTCAGGGTATTTTGTGATTCTGTATAATTTTTAGGATTTTTTGTTTTAGTTCTTTAAGAACTGTTATTGGTATTTTGGTAGAGGTTACATTGAATCTATAGATTGCATTGGGTGGTATAGAAATAATGATGTTAATTCTTTCTATTCATGAGCACTATACATACTTCCATTTATTTGTGTCTTACCCACTTCTTTCTTTAGTACCTTATAGTTTTCTGAGTACAGGTCTTTTAACTCCTTGGTTAAATTTTTTCATAGATATTTTATTTTTTGATACAATTGTAAATGGAATTGTTTTTATTAATTTCTCTTTCCATTGGTTTATTGTGGGTGCATAAATAGGTAACTGACTTTTGAATTATATTTTTTATCTTGCTACTTTACTGAATTTATTTATTAGCTCTAGTAGTTCTTTGGTGGCATCTTTAGGGTTCTCTACATATAGTGTCATATCTTCTGCAAATAATATCAGTTGTATTTCTTCCTTTTCAACTTGGATGCCTTTTGTTTCTTTGTGTTTTCTGGTATGAACAGAACTTCCAACATTATGTTAAATAAAAGTGGTAAAAATGGACATCCTTATCTTGTTCCTGATCTTCAAGAAAAAGCTTCAGCTTTTCACCATTGGGTATGTTGTTAGCTGTGGGTTTATGATATATGGCCTTTTTATGTTGAAGTATGCTTCCTATATTCTCACTTTTCTGAGAGTTTATATCATAAGTGGATGCTGGATGTTGTCAAATGCTTTTCTACATCTATTGGTATGATTATGTGACTTTTGTCCTTCACTTTTTAATGTGGTATATCACATCAATTGATTAATGGATATTGAACTAACCTTGCATCCTAAGAATGAATCCCACTTGGTCATAGTGTTTGATCTTTTTAATGTATTACCTAATATAGTTTGTTAATATTTTGTTTAAAATTTTTGCATCTGATTTCATCAAGGATATTGGCCTAAAATATTTTTATAATGCACTTATATAGCTTGGGAATCAGGGCAATGCTGGTCTCATAAAATATGCTTGGATGACTTCCTTTCTCTTCAACTTTTTGGGTTAGTATGAGAAGAATGGGTGTTAACGCTACTTAGAATTTTTGGTAATATTCAATTGTGAAGTCATCCAGTCCAGGACTTTTGCTTTTTGGGAGTTTTTTGATTACTGATTTGATTTTGTTAATAGTTATCAGTCTGTTCAGATTTTTTTTTAGTCAGTTTTGAGAGATAGTATGTTTCTAGAAATTTATCTATTTCTTCCAGGTTGTCCAGTTTGTTGACATATAGTGTTTGTAGTATTTTCTAAAATCTTTTGTATTTCATGGTGTCAGTTGTTACTTATCTTTTATTTCTGATTTTATTTATTTAGGTCTTCTCTCTTTTTTTTCTTGATGAGTCTGGTTAAAGGTTTATTAATTTTTTTTTACCTTTTCCAAAAGTTTGATCATGATTTCATTGACCTTCTGTATTTGCTTTACTGTATATAGTTTATTTCTGCTTTGATCATTATGACGTCCTTCCTGCTACTCACTGGGGCTTTGTTTGCATGTTTGTTTATTTGTTTTGGTTCCCTTAGGTACATGCTTAGATATTTTTATTTGAGATTTTCTTATTTCTTTTAAATCTTCACCTGAGGATATATTTATTGATTTGAGAGAGACAGAGTGACAGAGAGAGAGAGAATGTGTGAAAGAAATATTGATTGGTTGCCTCCCATACATTCTCTGACAGGGCATTGAGGCTGCAAACCAGGTATGTACCCTAACCTGAAATCAAACCTCCAACCTTTTGGTGCACAGGATAATGCTCCAACCAACTGAGCCACACAGCCAAGGCAGGCTTTTCTTGTTTCTTCAGGTAAACTTCTATTGGTATGAATTTCCCTTTTAGAACTCTTCCGTCTGTGTTCAATACATTCTGGGGCATTTTTATTTCATTTCCATTTGTCTCAATGTACCTTTGAGGTTTTCCTTGATATTGTTGTTAGCTCATTCATTATTTATTAGCATGTTATGTAGTGTCCATGTGTTTACTTTTGTTATTTTTGTAATTGATTTCAATTTTTTCAGAAGTTTTGTTTTTTAATTTTAGAGAGGAGGAGAAAGAGAGGGAGAGAAACATCTGTGTGCAAGAGAAATATCAATTGTTGCTTCTCTCACACCCAACTAGGGGCCTGGCCTGCAGCTCAGGCATGTGGCCTGACTGAGAATTGAATTCATGACCCTTTGTTTTGTGAGATGACACACAACCCACTGAGCCACACTAGTTAGCGCTGATTTATAGTTTTATAGATTGGACATGATTTCAGCCTTCTTTAATTTATTGAGATTTGTTTGGGGCATAACATTTGGTTTGTTCTAGAAATTGTTCATGTGCCATAGAAAAGAGTGCACATTCTGCTTTCAGGGGAAATGTTCTAAAAATAACAATTAAATCCATCTTGTCTAATATGTTTTTTAAGGCTGCAGTTTTCTTATTAATTTTCCTTCTGGGCAATCTGTCCATTGATGTCAGTAGTGTGTTAAAATTTCCTACTGTTACTGTATACCTGTCAATCTCTCCCTTCATATGTAGGTGTTCCTACATTGGGTACAAAAAATATTTACGAGTTGTACTTTTGTTGGAATAATTTTTTTGTGAGAATGAAATGTCCTTTTCTGTCTCCCATCATAGCCTTTATTTTACAGTTTATTTGTCAAGTATTGCTATCCCAGATTTGTTGTTAAATTTCCAGTTGCATTAAATATCTGTTTTCATTCCTTTCCTTGTAGTGTGTGTGTGTCTTTCAGTTAGAAGTGTTTCTCTTGTAGGCAGCATATGTATGCACCTTTTTTTAAAAAATAATCTATTGCCCCTTTAAGTCTTTTGATTGAAGTATTTAGTCTATTTACTTTTAAAATAATAATTGATAAGTATGTAGTTATTGTCACTTTATTAATTGTTTTTGTACAATAGTTCTCTGTTCCTTTCTTATCACCTTGCTTTCTTATTTTTATGTTGATAACTTTCTGTAGCATGTATGGATTCATTTCTCTTTGCTTCCTATATATATCTTGGTTGTAGGTCCTTGCTTTTCATTGCTTTGAATATTTTGTGTCAATCCCTTCTGGCCTACAAAGTCACTCTTGAGAAATCAGCTGATAGCCTTATAGGCCTTCCTTGTATGTAACTAATACCTTTTCTTTAACTTTAGGCATTTTAATTATGATGTATCTGGTGTTGGTCTTTTTGGGACTTTCTGTATCTTTTGGACTTGTATTTCTATTTTCTTTACCAGATTAAAAAAATTTACTAATATTTCTTCAAATAGTTTCTTAGTCTGTTGCTATTTCTTCTTTCCCTCTGGTATTCCCATGATGCAAATGTTGGTATGCTTGATATTATTCCAAAGTCCTTTAACTTATATAATTTAAATTTTTGTTGTTGTTTTTATTCTGATTGGGTGTTTTCTGCTACATTGTCTTGCAGATCACTGATCTGATCTCCTGTTTTATTTAATCTGATGTTGATTCCCCCTAATATTTTCTTCATTTCAGTCACTGCATTTTTTATTTTTGACTGGTTATTTTTTATGGTTTCTAACTCTTTGTTGAGTATCTCACTGAATTCATTCCAGGTTTTGAACTCAGAATCTGGTTTATGGCTTTTTTCTATTTTGTTGAATTTTTTGTTAGTTTGTTTTTGAAATGTTATTTTGTTCTTTCATCTGGGACATGTTTCTTTGTCTTCTTATTTTGACTGGCTCCCTGTGTTTGTGATTGTGTTTTTGGTAGTTCTACATCTACCTGTCTTGGCAGAGTGGCCTTATATAGTAGATGCCCTGTGAGGTCTAGTGGCACCATCTCCATGTTCTCCTGAGCCAGGTGCTATAGGAGTGTCCCTATATAGGTTGTATGTGCCCTCCTATTGTAGTTGATTCTTCATTGCTGTTGGCAGTTAGTGGGTGGAGTTGACACTCAGGCTGACTGGCTGTGAGGGATGGCTGTGACTATAGCAGACAAGCTATTTTTGCATATTGACCTCATGAGGCAGACTTGCTTTAGCAGGGCTCTGATGCCAGCTGCATCTGCTCTTTGTATGTGTTGTTTGTGGAGCTGGTTGGGTGGTGTTCTGGAATGGTCTGAAGCTGGCTACTGAGTTTGTTGGTTCTGGAGCCTATTGGGAGGAGCTCTGATGCAGGCCAAAGTCAGCTGCCTTTCATACCCAGCTAGGGGCTGCCTGGTGGGATCTATACAGTGATCTGTGGTCATTCATTGCTTGTGCTGGACTTGGAGGCACTTCAGAAAGGCTATGCTGCAATTTGAGGCTGGCTACCACTAATACTAGGCTTGTGAACCTTTGGTGACCCCCACATGAGCTCAGGCCAGCTACAACTTGTTTTGGGTTTGCTGCCATTTATTTGAAGCTACTTTCCAAGACAACACTGGCCACAGCTTATGGCAGGATTGCGACCACCTGAGGAGAGTTAGTCTATGTTGGGTCTGGCCACTGCTTTTCCTGGAGATCTGGGGCCATTTACCAAGAAATACATGGCATGCCAAGGCTAGCTGCTACTTGTTTGGGTTTTGTGGACCTTTGAGAGATTTTAGGAAAGTTGGCAGCATAAGCTAAGGCAGGCCGCTTATGTGTAAAAGCTGCTAGAAGCCTGTCCAGGCATGTGAGTTGGGTGGGGTAGAGTCTCAGTGAAAATGGTATTAGCCAGGTTAGTGGAGAGTTCAGATTTGATGCCTCTATGTGCCCGTATGCTGGAAGGTGGGAGGGCTCAACACAAGAGCAATGGTATCTGCCAGTGCTTCTGTCCCTGCAAGGAGCTACCTTGACTTCTGTCCTGTAACTCTTGCTTTGAAGTTAGTTAATTTAGTTTCTCCCCATAAGTCTCTGGCACTTTTATAGCAGCTTCCCCCTGTCCTGGAGCCTAGAACAAATGAGTTTTTGAGCAAGTACAGGATCCTTGATAGGAATTCTTGGGGATTCAGAAGCACTTTGTTTACTTGGATACAATCATCACTGGTTTTCACAGCTAGATATATTGAAACTTCCTCTTTCTGACACTGGTCCCTGGGCTGGAGTCTGGATTTGGGACTGAGCCCTCTCTCCTTGGGGGAATCTCCTCAGCTGAGTTACCCTTCCTGATTTTTAATGAGCCCACCATGGGTTTGTGTCTCCCTGGTCCACATCTCAGCATCCCTTCCTACTCTTTTCATGGTTTCTTCTTTATGTCCTTAGTTATAGAACTTCCACTCAGCTAGTCTTCAGATGGTTTCAAAGATGGTTGTTTTATGATTTGGTTGTAACTTTGATTTGGTGGGAGAAGGCAAGCACAGCCTTTTGTACCATCTTGACTAGGTGTCTGACCCACTTGCAAGAGTTAACCAAAGGAGAAATCACTGCTTCTATGCGCATGGGCAGTACAGATTGTTCTTGTTGCTGTGGTGATGAATTTTCATTACAGCTCATTTACAGCAAAGAAATAGATAGTAAAGAAATAAAACGTTGCTCATTTGAATCTTCTATAAATGAAAGCTTGCATTTGTTTCCTGAGGTACTTGTAAAGAATATATAATGAAAGAAGTCTGTTTTAAATGAGGTTTAAAACAGAAGCTAATATTTCTTAGTCAAGACGACAAATATATAACTAGCAGAAGGTTAAGACAATGTAAAGCAAATACACAAAAATAAATATCTCATGTGAAAGAGTAAAATTCTTAAAAATATACCTTTATTCTAGATATAGTTGAAATAATTTATTATCCTCATTAAGTAGGGTGAATAAAGAAAATGATTATAATGGAATAAAGATGATCATGTATGTTTGATTTTCTTTTTTATTTTAAAGATTTTATTTATTTATTTTTATTACTTTTTTTAAGATTTTATTTATTTTATCTTTAGAGGGGGAGGGAAGGAGAGAGGGAGAGAAATATCAATGTGTGGTTGCCTCTCGTGCATCCCCTGCTGGGAACTGGCCTGCAACCCAGGCATGTGCCCTGACTGGGAGTCGAACTGTGATCCTTTGGTTTGCAGGCCCATGCTCAATCTATATTTATTTATTTTTAGAGAGAGAGGAATGGAGGGAGAAAGAGAGGGAGAGAAACCTCAGTAGGTGGTTGCCTCTCACATGCTCCCTACTGAGAACCTGGCCTATAACCCAAGCATGTGCCCTGACTGGGAATCAAACCATCAGCCCTTTGATTTGTAGGCTGGTGCTTAATCCATTGAGCCACACCCACCAGAGCTGATTTTCTAACCTAAGTATTTATTTTTTAATTGTGGGTTAGCATTTGATTTAATGAAAGCATTGTTGGATTAGCAAATATAAGACAAATTTATCCTTGAGTATTTTTCTATTTTTTGTCTATCATATACATTCTATCTTATGCCTCTGTTAAAATAACAGTATGAAATGAAAATGTAGGTGACTTAGGGGTAATATTTCATTAAGGAAATGACTGGTAAGATAGGATTTATATGACTCTATTGTCAGAAAGAGGGCATGATGAGACCAAACTCAGTGCTGGCCAAAAGTCAACTTCAAATATTAGGTTGATCAGTGAATCCTAAACAGGCTAATTTTAGGAACACATGTAGCTCTAAATATTATAATTTCTTAGTTCCACCTCATAATCCTTTCTATATATTTTAAGCACAAAATGATATCCAGTTCTTTACAAAAATTATAATAGTATATGACATTTTATTTTTTTCATATTCTGAACATCCATCTATATCAGCACATTAAGATTTCCTTGTTCTAATAGCTGTATAATAGCCCAGTATAGAGGTGCTAAAACTATAATTCACTGTTTTCTTATTCTTCTTAGGAATTTAGTCTATTTCTTTTGGTTGCTGTTTTTTTAATGGTACACAAATATCGATTTGTGCGTACATGTATATAGATACACACATCCATCTATATATATACTGTGTATATATAAATGTATACATTATAATATCTATATATACTTGAGTAATTGTATCTGCAAAGAATATTTGTAAATGTGGAATTACAAGTATGTGTATGTATAATATGCATATGTGTGTAGAGATATAATGCATATCTATGCATCATGTATCTGAGCAATTATACCTATAAGAATAATCATTCAAAGGAGAATTTCTATGCTGAAAGATGTACATACTTTAAATTTTGGAAACTATTTACATAGTCTGATTGCTTTATCTCCTGTATTGGTTGTCATGCACAGAAAGGCTTGTTTCACTCCAAGATTAAACAAAACAAAACAAAATCTCCAGTTTTGCTCTAATATTTGATGGTTCCAACTTTTACGTTTGAGTCTTTGGTGGAGGTTGAATTTATTGTGGAGAAGGAATAAGAAAGAAATACGAAGTTACAGTGATAAAGACAGGCTTAAGTAGTGAAGGACTGCTTGCTCATGGCCACGCATCTGCAGCTCTCCAGGAAAAGGGTAAGTAAAGACTGTATAGATTTTAAAAATAATAGCACTTTACTTCCCATGCTGTAGATACTTTAATTGTTCATTTATTTTAATCCTTTAATGAAAAAATTTGTCTTTTTTTGAATTACTAATTTTGAGGCATAGATAATACACTAATAGTCAAATGACAATGTTCAATAGTCAAATAGTCAAGGCCAATGTCCTGCGCTGCTCTCCCTGTACTGTGTGTTGTGGGGAAGGATATAAATCTAAATCATGTCGAAAATACTAGCAGAGTATAGAACCAAAGTAGAAAAAGGCACCCATAGGAGCAGGGAGGGTTATAGTGTTTGAAACAAATGTATAATCAAGCTGCATTGATAGGATGTTTAGAAGCAAAGAACTGACAGGTTTCCCAGACAAAGTAAAAAAAAAAAAAAAGCCCAGTTTTCCAAATAGGAGAAAAAATGTATATTCGCTACAAACTGATTTACTGTTCCTGAGATCTTTCATTACTACTTTTGTGCTTTGTAGTGGACAGCTCCTAAAGGAATTTAAATAGGCGAGAAACATAAAAGAATATTATTTCAGGGAATTTCATCTGGCATCAGAATCTCAAATGGATTAGGAAGATGGATCAGAAAGCAATGAGCTTTGTTTAGGAATTTTCTTTTTCCATAATATAAATAATCCATGCTGTGAGTCCAGGACTCTCACCTCTACCTTACAGAGTTTTCATGCTTATTATTTGAATTTTTTAAGTGTTGCTTGATCCTTTGTATATATTGTTCTCCTACACATGATTCCTTTTGGTCAGGGACAACTTAGCAACCTTAGAAATAATAAATGAATATGATATATTCATATTTGATCTTTTTATATCACTTTTGGTGTTTTTTGTTTGTTTGTTTGTTTGGCTAGCATTGCTTTGTGAGTTACAGTGGATAAAGAAACTCTGAAAAATATTTTCTTCATTTCTGATACTCAGTGCTACTCTGAAACAGACATGTATCACTTGGTGATAATTAGAAGCAAAGAGTTCTTTGCTGCTTCTAATTTTCTGTGCAACAGATTCCCCAATACACACAACGCCATCACTTGCAGTGCTCGAGTTTTGACATGACAGGTGCCAGGTGTTACAGGTTTATTTGTTGTTAAAGTAAAAACAAAAAATGGGTAAATACCTCTCCAAATGAAGCAGAACAGATTCCGCCAGCGTAAAACGCCTGGCATACATTTCAACATGATAAATTCCAGCTGTTTTAACTAAGGCCCAAACAACCTGTTTCAGTATACATAAATTATAATGTTCCCAAAACTTTTGTTCTTAAAAATTACTCACACATGCCTTAGATGCTTGAGAAGCCATGGGGATTCCTGCCAAGCTCCTGAAGATGAGCAGGCATTGTTTGATGGATTGAAATAATCCCATCTAAGGTCCACTTCTTAATTCTTTGTTTATTAAAGAAATATAAATCTGACAGTATCAGTCACCTACCTTGTCATATGTTATTTGACATTTTTCATTCAGTTATGAAAACTAAACTGGAAGAAAGAAATATTGATCACTTTAATTTTCATAGTATGCTTGTTTTGCAAAAGTGCTTATTTGTGAAAGTAAAATTAATTAGATGTTTCCTCATTTGGTTTATCAAAGCACGCTTTGTGCATGTACTGAGGATAGAAAGATAATCTTGGTCTTTCCCTAGTTTTCTGTACATTATATTCCATCTAAAATTTGCTACTCTTCCTGTTTTCTGACATTAGTAAATGTTCCAAATACTCAATCAATTATTCCTGGAAGGAACTTAGAATTATAGAAACTTTAGTTTGATCATACAATTTTTGAAGATATGCTCACCCTTATAAGGCTCCTTTGAGGTGACAGTGAAATAACTTTGTAAAGTATATAATCCCAAAGCCAAGTAAAGTGATTGTCCTTTTGCAGATGTGAGATTTTAATATTTCAGGATGGTGGAAAGGGAATGGAAGAGTAGTGACTGAAATATTGGTGAGGAAGCTTTTGTATATAGGCAGAAGGACATACAGCTTGAGAAGGAAATAACCTCTCCTGTAGGCCACTCAGAGAAACATGTAATTTAAAAACATGTAATTTAGAAAGTCAAATGTTCAGTGGTGAAATCCGCTCCCAAGTGAAATCCCAGCAGTTGGCCTAAAGGATCCAAATAGAGTCTTCTATAAAGAAGCGCTCCAGGAAACAAACAATTGGCAGTCTTGTTAAAATACGAAGATATATTAAAAAAATAGGAGAAACTATTTGAACTCTACTTTAAGAACATTATTGCTCAGAACAGTAGTCACCATAGTAACTATAAAGTAGGCAATATAATCCTAGTAGATTTTTGGCTTTAGAGTGAACAAAATTTTCGTGATCATACCTTTTACAGCATATAATTTCTTTATAGACATATCAATAAAGGCTTAACTATGGTTATCTTGGCCTGGAGGATCCCGCACTTTGTGCCCTTCCCTTCACCCCAGCCACATCTTGTACACCCTCCATCAGCCCTGTGCTGGTCACTTGAGGTTGGCCTTCCATTATCTCATCTATTCCATCACTCTTCTTTCAACCTACTCCTATCATCTTTCAGATTTCTCAGATAAATATGACCTAAATCTCTTCACCAGGTTAGTTCTGCCTGTACCGCTCCTTCACAGCACCTAACATACAAGGGAGGACCCCCAAAACACCAGGAATTACCTTCTGGAGGGCAGGCCCCTTGTAGTACAGGCTTCCCCCACTAGGTGAGAGTTTTAAGAACCCCTCTGTATCAGTGTAACTAGCTGGTGTCATTGTGAGAGGCTGTGTTCAGCTTCAGTCAATTTTTTTGAAGACTCTCTCAATGCAGTTGTCCATTTCACAATGGGCGATGTACCAGCACATGTGCCCACATTGCAATGAGTGTTCAGTTTTGACCAAAAATAGCATGACCCCCATGCCCCACCCTCCGTATTCACTTGATTTCACCCCAAGCAATGATTTTTTATCTTGTTTTCCTAGATGAAAAAGTCCTCAAAAGGAAATGTTTTGCCAATTTGAAAGAGGTGAAACAAAAAACAGCACAATCACTAAAAGGCATCAAAATGAATGAGTTCAAAAAACTGTTTTGAGCAATGGAAAAAAAATTTTCAATAGGTGTATTACATCAAATGGAGAGTACTTTGAAGGTGACTGAAGTTTAAATATGTAAGAATAAATACATACTTTTAATAAATAAATTCTTGGGAGTTTTGGGTTCCCCCAGTATAATAAGTGATCAAAAAGTCTTTGTCCATCATATGAATAAATGATATTTTTCTTGCATAAAATTCTCCCTGTTTGGAATGCTATTTTCCATCACTTTGTTAAAGGCTTTATCATTTATATACTTGCTTAGCTGGCATGTCTTTTTTGTCATCTTTTGTATCTTGCTCAGAAAATAACTTATTACTTCTACCTTTGATTAGTAGCATATGCTACCTTATAGTATTCTTTACTGGACGTACCTACATTGTGAGCAGGGAAACACAGGACTGTGTCTTGTGTAAATAGACCTAGAACAGCACTACATAGTTAAAAGATAACCCGCTGTAGTTGATAATATGCCTGTAAGGAAGGGCACTCACACTCATATTGAAATTATTTTACCACTTGTAAATTCTGCAGTCACTGAGCCTACCTGTTTGAACTTTCAAATCAGTCTGTTAGAATCCCTGAATTAAAAAGCAATTAAATAAAGTTTTAATATTTAGATTGTGAAGAATTCGTATTCTTTTAATGAAACATTACATAATTTGTAAAATAAATGAAAAATGTTTTGTTTTCTATAACCTTATGTTTCAGAAAAATTCAACACCCTTTGTACACTTCATACATTTTAACCATTGGAATTTAACACCCTTTGTATGTGTCCTACATTTTAACCACTGGGTTCCTCTTTTTAAAACAGACATATTATTTTCATACAAAATTTTTCAAAATTCCTTAAAAATACCACATCTTATTCATTTTTTATTTATACAAAATATCAAATCACAACTCCATTACCATGTCAATATTTCTAGTCTAGAATTTTGCATAATATCCAAAATTATAATGACATTTTTGTTGTCTTTTCTTTAAAAATTTTGTTTCCATTATACACTTAGATGAGAAAATAACATACAATTTTGGGATACAATAAAAAAAGTACATGTGTATAGAAATGATTACATATACTTTTCATCTCTATTTATCTACTCTTAATTATGTTCAATTAGAGCCTAAAGTTAGTTTTGTCAGTCTTGAGTATTCACATTCTGGAGGCTATAACTAAGATAGTCTCTTGAAAATAACAAATTAAATCTTTTTGTGTATGTAAGTTTTTCTGTTTTTACAAAATTATTTTGATTTCTGCTACTTCATGTTACTAACAGGTTTTCTTTTTAATAATGATCAGAAATTACATTTTAAATGTTAAGCTTTAATTCTGTAATCAAAGCTGCTTTTTCTCTTTTCATTGATATTTTTGAAGCACCATTTATTCTCTTTTTTATTCTTTCTTTACTCAGATAGTAACATTCAAATCCAAACTCAACGTTCCTGAGCTCACACAGGGAAGACCTATTTCTCGTTCATGCTGAACCCAGTATGTTTAAGCTCCTCTGTTTCAGAGGCCTATTTCAGTTACTCCTCTGTTTTGTAGCAATGACAGTGGACATGTAGCTTTAAGTTGTGTAGTAACTGAAGAGGAATACATCTGATGTTCTTAAGGGTAAATATTGTTTATATCATTTCTATCCCAGTCCTAGTAGCCAGAACGTAATCGTATGGCCCAAGCAGCTGTAAGGGATAAGGAAGCTGTGGGAAAGCAGAAGACTTGATAATCACAGGGTTCACCGAGCTGTAAAGTGAGAGTTGCATGAAGCTGAATTTTAGCTTTTAGTGTTGAGTCCCAGTATGATATTGATTATATGCATCTCAAAACTATTTCTACCTAGCCCTGGCTGGTGTGGCTCAGTGGTTGAGTGCTGGCCTGCAAACCAAAGGGTTGCCAATTTGATTTGCAGTCTAGGGCACAGGCCTTTGTTGCAGGCCAAGGTCCCCAGTAGGGGGCGTGTGAGAGGAAAACACACATTGATGTTTCTCTCCCTCTCTTTCTCCCTCCCCTCCTCTCTCTAATAAATAAATAAAATCTTAAAAATATATTTCTACTGAGCTTCTAAATCCCCCATTTCAATACCTGTTTGTTTAATGTGTTAAATTAAAAAATAGTTAATGTGAGCCCTGGAAAATAATGTTTCAGCCCTGTAAGCCCGTGTAACCAAGCCACATATCTTGACTCCGCACGCTCACATAAACCAGTTACAAGCCAATTTAGTGTCACATGACCTAGTCCCTGTCCCACTTATTTCTGACACCCGACCAATTAGAACTCCTGTGATTGCTGTTAATTCTTTGCTTTGTTTTCTATACATGACCCCCCTCCTACTTATCCATAATTGATATTGACATTGAGACCTCAGATTCCCCCTATGAATTTGTTTCACTACTGAGATTTTATGTGAGACTGCAGCTTTGGATGCAATTAATAACCACTTATTAATTCTAATCTCTCATGGGCCATTTTTAACATATGCTGATATTCAGTGAAAGAGGATGTTTAAGCAATGTAGGTAGCCAAGGTTTATTTATGCCAAACAAGAATATTGTCTCGAACACAGGTTCAAATCCTTAAGGATCTTAAAATATAGGAAGGTAATAAATAACAAGTCTCTCTCTTCAATTTACCTAAAGCCAATTTTTAGTGAGCAAAATGTATGAGTAAACAGTAAGCCCTTATTTTTGGTCTTTGAAAGTAAATCATATTTACTGTACAAGAGCAAGGTACATAAAGGAAAGAATAAACAAATAGGACTTCATCAAAATAAAAACCTTCTGTACAGCTAAAAAAATCAGCAAAATGAAAAGGGAACCAACGGTATGGGAAAATATATTTGCACATGATACCTAGGACAAGGGTTTGCTCTCCAAAATATATAAAGAACTTACATGACTCCACTCCAGGAAGACAAACAACCGAATTGAAAAATGGGCTAAGGACCTGAATAGACATTTCTCCAAGGAGTACATACAGAGGGCTCAGAGACATATGAAAGGATGCTCAGCATCATTAGCCATCAGAGAGATGGAAATTAAAACCAAAATGAGATACCACTTCACACTGGTCAGATTGGCTATCATTAACAAATCAACAAACAATGAGTGCTGGTGAAGCTGTGAAGAAAAGGGAACCTTCATGGACTGTTGGTGGGAGTTCAGACTGGTGTAGCCACTGTGGAAAACAGTATGGAATTTCCTCAGAAAACTAAAAATGGAACTACCTTTGACTCAACAATTCCACTGCTGGGATTATATCCTAAGAATCCTGAAACACCAATTCAGAAGAACCTATGCACCCCATATGTTCATAGCAGCACAATTCACATCAGCCAAGTGTTGGAAGCAACCTAAGTGCCCATCAGTAGATGAGTAGATAAAAAAAAAACTATGGTACTTTTGCACAATGGAATTCTATGCAGCAGAAAGAAAGATGGAGCTCCTACTCTTTGTGACAGCTTGGATGGAATTGGAGAACATTATGCTAAGTGAAATAAGTCAGGCGGTGAAAGACAAATACCATATGATCTCACATATAAGTGGAACCTAATCAACAAAACAAACAAGCAAGCAACATATAACCAAAGACATTGAAATTAAGAACAAAGTGACAGTAACCAGAGGGGAGGTGGGTGGGGATATTGGAGGGGGTTAGGGGCGAGGGTTGTCAAGGAACATGTATAAAGGACACATGGACAAAACCAAAGTGGGGTAAGATCAAGTGTGGGAAGTGGAGGTGGCTGGGTTGGGGGTAGTGGTGGTGGGGGGGAAATGGAGACAACCGTACCTGAACAACAATATAAAAAGATAAAAAAGAGAAAACTTTGGGAAAATTTATTGCAATATCTCTCTATGATTATTCAAAAACAAAATGAATCTTAATGTTATACCTCTGCATGGAGTCTCTTATGATGATGACCTTTGAGTTAAAAAAGATATGAAAGCAAAATTTACGTTAGATGGCATCATGTAGCTAAAACTGTAATTTGCATACCAGAATATGATTAAAGAAAACATTTTCCCTAAAAAAATTTCTCATTAAAGTTGTATTGTTCATTGGCTCTCCAAATGAAAAAGGATTTATATAAGACTTACTAATGGTATAATGACAAATATTTATTATGTCACCATTAAAGAGGTTTTATAATATTTTCATGAACATTAACCTCCTACTAATTAATTGATGTAACTGCAAGAATGACTTAGACATGTAGATGAAAATGATTAAACCATGGTATAATTATTAAATAGTCATCATATAAGATTTTAAAATACATATCTCTAACCATTAAACAGTTAAATTTCTCCCCTCTATTTCTTTTTCTAGACATTTAGAAGTTTATTAGTCTTCTTTCCTTTTTGTTCCTCAGTCTGCTATAACTTGCATAAAAGCCAATTCTAATTTAGGAAAAAATACAAAATTCAACCACCAAATAATTTGCTTTTGTTTAAAAAGATTTCAAAAGTGTGGACTTCAATATAATAATTTCAATTTAAATATAGTTTCTATTATTCAATGGTAGAGAGTATTTATTTTCATGGATGGGCTACAGTAAGAAAGAAATTTTATAATGATTTCATGTGTACAATTGTACATAATTACTTAACAATCTAATAGCCCCTGAAGAGCATGATTATGCACTCTCCTTTGCTTTTGTGATGAGTAACTCATTTCCAAAACCCTACTCATTATGAAATACTTCTGCATTACTAAAATTTACTGGCAGTTCAAAGAGAATCATCTGTGAAATAAGCTTATATTGGTGGAGCCGCAATTCTTCATAGTAATTATACATTCCAAAAATTTCTAAAATGAGTTTCAAGTACACATTGTACTGTGGTCACAGGAAGATCAAATAATGGGATGAGTTATAACCCTCCATTAGTTTATCCAATGCTTAAAGGTCCATTACTGGCATAATAAGACTTAAATAAAAGCTATTGATGATAAAACTCTAATAAGCTAAAGTCTAGAAATTTTAAGGCTTCAAACATACTTAAAGAATAATTTTTGAAGGCTAACAATTGACCTTACAGGCACACAATATTAAAGACATAGACATCTTAATAGGTTTTCTTAATGTTAACTAAGAGGGACTGTTACTCATATTGGTCCATTTAATAACATTTTTAAAATGAAAGAGAAGATCAACACAGTAAGGAATGAAGACTCATTTATTTTCATTGTAAGACTAACCAGTTACCAGAGTTAAAACAAACATAGCATCATAAATTCTAGCAATAATAATGATATTTAAAGGTAGTCACAGTAAGTGGATCTAGGAATAATGTAACTAATATTCACTGTACCAGTTTCATTCCTTTATATGGCATGTCCTGTGAATTTTTACCAATATTGAAACAAAAAAATTAGAGGGATTAAACAACTTACCCAATGTTATATAACAAACAAATGATGAATCAGAAATCTAGTCCTTGCCATCAAATTCCAGAGCCTGAACTTAGTTGAAACTAGTAGAAATGGAGGATAACAAACACAAAAAGAATGTTTCCCATTTTCAAAGGTATGGTAACTTTTTTGCTGCTTCTTTTCTGTCTCTCTCTCACAAAATGATTCTCCCAATATGTCCTGCATCCACCTGACTCCATACACAGTTTTACAACAATTTTGACTATATTCTCTAAACTGTACTGTACATCTGTGTGATGATTTTGAAATTGTCAGTTTATCTCTTTTAATCCCTTCACCTTTTTACCAGGCCCTTCAACCTCCCTCTCATTGATAAACATCAGTTTTTTTTCTGTATCTTTGAATTTTTTTTGTTTCTTTGCTTATTTTGCTTTATAAATTTCACATATAAGTGAAATATATTCCTCAGTTTGACTTCTTTTACTTAGCATAATATCCTCTAGGTTCATCTATGTTGTCACAAATGTTAATATCTCTCTTTTTATGGCCAAGTAATATTCCATTTCTATATGTACCATTTCTTTATTAATTTGTCTTTTGATTAGAACATTTAATCCATTTATGTTTAAAGTAATTATTGATAGATGTATAGTTATTGTTTTATAAATTGTTTTGTGACTGTGTTTGTAGTTCTTCTCTTTTCCTTTATTATTTTCTTTCTCTCTTATATGTTGCTGACTTTCTATAGTATTGTTTTTTGGAGTCCTTTACCTTTATTTCTTATATATCTTTGTAGATTTTTGGTTTGTGGTTACCAAGCACTTCATGTGTATCAGGCTATTTTATAGAAGTCTATCTATTTTAAGTTGATGGCCATTTAAGATGCACAGTAATTTTACAATGTGAAATCACTATCATTTTATTCATTTCCTCCATGTTTATGCTTTTGTCATTATTTTTACTTCTGTGTATGTTTGTACATATCCTTTATGTCACTGTTGTAATGGCACATGATCTTTCTCCTTTGGCCTTTGACCTTTGTAAGTAGCTTTAGTGTTGGCTGGTCCACTGTTTTTATTACATGGTTTACCTTTTTCAGTGATAAATTTTTCCTGTATTTTCTTATTCATATTTTTTGGTATTTTCTTTGCTTCTAAAAATAGCCCCTTTAACATTTCTTGTAATATTGGTTTGGTATTGATGAACTCCTTCATGTTTTTCTTGTCTGGGAAGCTCTTTATTTATTTATTTTTGATTCACCATGTAGCAAGGCTGGATGGAGTGATCTTGGTTGTAGGTCCTTGCCTTTTATCACTTTGAGTATTTTGTGTCTGTAAGTTTCTGTTAGGCAATCAGCTGACAGTTTTGTGGGAGCTCCCTTGTAAGTAACAAGCT
This sequence comes from Anoura caudifer, assembly GCA_004027475.1. Taxonomy (NCBI): domain Eukaryota; kingdom Metazoa; phylum Chordata; class Mammalia; order Chiroptera; family Phyllostomidae; genus Anoura; species Anoura caudifer. The sequence goes on from PVKU01008149.1 coordinate 60,938, forward strand.
GCTTTTCTGTTTCTGCTTTTAAGATTGTCTTTGTCTTTAACCTTAAGCATTTTAATTATGATGTGTCTTGGTGTGGGCCTCTTTGGGATCCTCTTGTTAGGACTTTGGCCTCCCTGGACTTCCATGTTTACTTCCCTCATCAGGTTAGGAAAGTTTTTAGTCGCTATTTATTGAAATAGGCTTTCAATCCCTCACTCTTTCTCTCTTCTCCCTCTGGTATCCCTGTGATGTAAATGTTGTTATGCTTGATATTGTCCTACAGGTCCTTTAAACTATCCTCATTTTTAAAATTATTTTTTCATTTCATTGTTCCAGTTGTCCTTTCAAATTACTGATTTGATATTCTGCTTTATTTAATCTCCTGTTTATATCATTTGGTATGTTCTTCATTCCAATTATTGCATATTTATGTCTCACTGGTTCTTCTTTTATGTTTTTTATCTTTGTCTTTATATTTCTTATCCCTGTGTTGAATTTCTCACTGAGTTAATATATTATTCCCTAAATTCACTGATCATTCTTATAACCAGTATTTTGAACTCTGTATTAATTGGGTTGCTTGTTTCAATTTCCTTTGGTTCTTTTTATGGTTTTTGTCCTTGTCTTTCATTTAGTACATATTTCTTTGTCTCCTCACTTTGGCTGCCTTCCTGTGTTTGTTTCTATGTTTTAGGTGGAGCTGTTGCATCTTCCAGTCTTGGCAGAGTGGCCTTATGTAGTAGGTGTCCTGTGGGACCTAGTTGCACAGTCTCACTGTTTCCCTAAGCTGGGTACTCCAGGGGTGTCTATTGTGTGTGTTGTGTGTGCCCTTCTGTTTTGTCAGGACTTGATTGCTGTTGGAACGTCAGTGGGTGGGGCTAACTGGCTATGAGGACTAGCTATGACTGTAGCAGATAAGCTGTAATTCAGGGTTGACCCCACAGAGCAGGATTTGCAGGGCTCTGGTGTCTGCCAAGTTTACACTTTGGGTATGTCATCTACAGTGCTAAGTGGGTGGTGCTCTGGGATGGTCTGAAGTCAGCCACCAGGTTTGTTGGTTCTGGGGCCCCTTTGTGAGAGACTCTGGTACGGACCAAGGTCAGCTTCTGCCTGTGTTTCATTTGGGACCTGGGGCTGCATAGTAGGAGCTACAAGGTGACCTGCAGTTGATTGTTGCCTGTGCTGTGCTTGAAGGTGCTTGAGAGTGGTTGTGCTTTGATCAGAGTCTGGATGCCACTAGTGCCAGAAACAGGGCCACTTGGCAAGAGGTACAGGGATGCTGAGGCTAGCCTTTGCCTGTTTGGTGTTTGTAGACTTTTAAATGATTTCAGGAAGTTTTGCAGTGTGGGCCAAAGTTGACCAGATACAACCATAGCTTGTACTTACCTTCTGAATCTCTCTGTGTTTTTCCTTTTATTTCCATTTGGTTTCCTAGCATAGATGACTTCTAACCTCTTTTTTTCAAGGTTCTGTGTCTCCTTTTGGAACAGCTATCATCTAAAAACAAATAAGAAATTTGAAATACCCCCTGTACTGTTATCATTTCATTCTTTTCTTGTAATAATATTTCCAAACAGGAAGAGTAAAAATGAGCTTTTTCTTGATTGATGGTGTTCTATTTCTCCTGTTTTTGGATTTTCGTGCCAGAAAGGGCTATTCTTTTTAAGGTGCTGTTGAATGCTAGATTTATAAATAAAGAGGAGAAAGGCAAGATTTAGAGGTGCTATGCCACACATTTCTATCTATTTTGAGAATAGAAATGCTTCAAAAAATTTGAAACACAAAGGATAGAAGGTAGGTTAATATCTATAATATGCAAATAGCTCTTAACAAATGCCAAGAAGACAAAGCACCCAACATAAATCATATCAAAAAAAATCAAAGGGGATGTATTCTGATGGAAAATGAACATGAAAAGATGTTTAAACACTAGTTGCCAGAATGCAACTTACATGTTCAGTGAGATAACAATTTTTATCCCTTAGGCTAATAAAAAAAGGTACAACCAGTAATGTCAATTGTTGGGATGCAGGAAAAATGCATCTGGTGGAATTTTACAGTACTGAAAAAATGCAATACTTGTGGAAATGTGAATTTTCATAACAATTTTTAAAGATTTATTGAGATGTCATTGCCATAAAATCATGTGATATTTAAAGTGTATATCATAATTATTTGATAAACATGCATTTTCAAATTGTCAAGTATACTGTACTTCCTGGACTTGTATATCTATTTTCTTCACCACCTAGTTAAAAAATTCCCCCCATCTAGTTCAAAAAATTAACATATCAATCAACACACACGTTTATTTTTTTCTTTCTTTTTGTGAGAACATTTAACATGTTGGTGATAAGAACCATTTTAAAAAACATTTTGACATCTATTAAAATTTATTTGCTCTTTTTTAATTTAAATTATATTTTGTTGTTTATGCTATTACAGTTGTCTCAAATTTTCTACCTTAGGCTCCCTCCACCCAGAACCCCCACTCTCTCAGGTAATCCTTCACTCTTGTCCTTATCCAAGTGTCAAGCTGCATATATGTTGTTTGAATACTCTATTCCATATGCTGTACTTTACATCAGCTTGCCTATTTTGTAACTACCAATTTGTACTTCTTAATCCCTACAGCTTTTTTGCCTGTTGCCCCAAATCCCTGCCCATCTGGCAGCCATGAAAACATTTAACGTATCTATGATTCTGTTTCCGTTCTGCTTATTTATTTATTTTGTTTTTAGATTCAATTATTGATAGATATGTATTTATTACCATTTTATTCTTCATATTTTTAATCTTCTTCTTAAAGAAGACCCTTTAATATTTCATATAATAATGGATTGGTGATGATGAACTCCTTTAGCTTTTTCTTGTCTGGGAAGCTCTTAATCTGTCCTTCAATTCTAAATGATAGCTTTGCGAGATAGAGCAATCTTGGTTACATAAAGTCTGCCTGGAAAAGTCCAGTCATTGTTAATATAACAAGAATGGTTTGCTCAACATCAATGTAAACTGGCAGCCAAGGACAGTGGAGAGGAATGTGAATGCAAGAACAACTTCACTGTAATAGTCAGTGGGGACTATAGATGCAGTTGAGTGAGCATGTGTACTGTGTGGCTGTCACATTCAAAATGACTGAGTAGAACAAAGAATCTGCATAAATTTTGTATTATGCTTAGACATTCCTCCAGGGAAACTGTTTAGGTGACCCAGAAAGCCGCAACATGGGCAACTGGTGATTGGCAGCTTCATCACAACAGCACAACCACTCATTCATATGTTTTGTGCAGAGAGTTTTGGTAAAACATTAAATCACCCAGGTGAGTTAGTCCCACTACAGCCCAAATTTGGTACCCAGCAACTTCTGGATTTTCCCAAAACTAAAATCCCCTTTGAAAGGAAAGAGATTTCAGTCCATCACTGAGATTCAGGAAAATACAACAGGGCAGCTGATGACAACTGGGAGAACTCTGTGAGGTCCCAAGGTGCCTGCTTTGAAGGAAACTGAGATGTCATTGTCCTATGCACAATGTTTCTTGTATCTTATATTTTCTTCAATAATGGTCTCAATTTTTCATATTATACAGCTGGATACTTTCTGGACACATGTCATAGGTCCTTGCTTTTCATCACCTTGAATGCTACTTACCAATCCCTTCTAGTCCCCAAAGTTTATTTTGAGAAATCAGCTATGGGAACTCTCTTGTAGATAACTAACTTGCTTTTCTCTTGCTCTTTCTAAGATTCTCTCTTTGTCTTAACCTTTGGGATTTTAACTATGATGTGCCTTGATATAGGCCTCTTTGAGTCCATCTTATTTGGGACTCTTTGTATTTCCTGGATTTGTATGTCTATTTCCTTCACTAATTTTGGGGAGTTTTCTGTCATCATTTTTTTCAAATAGCTTTCCAATTTCTTGCTCTCTCTCTCCTTCTGGCACCCTCACAATGCAAATGTTGGTAGATTGAAGCTGTTCCAGAAGCTCCTTAAACTATTCTCATTTTTTTTTATTCTTTTTCTTCTTGTTCTAATCAGGTGTTTTTTGCTTCCTTGTATTCTAAATCTGTAATTTGATCCTCAGCTCCACCCTCTCTACTGTTGATTCCCTATAAATTGTTCTTCATTTCAGTTAGTGTATCCTTCTTTCTGACTGGATCTTTTTTATGGTTTCCATGCTCTTTTTTATGCTGCTGAGATCCTCACTAAGTTCACTGAGAATCCTTATAACCAGTGCTTTGAACTCTGAATCTAGCAATCCCCACTTTTGTTAGTTCTCTCTCTGGAGTTTTGTTTTGTTCTTTCATTTGGGCCATACTTCTTTGTCTCCTCATTTTGGCAGCCTCCCTGTGTTTACTTCCATGTATTAGGTAGAGCTGCTATGACTCCCTGGCTTGGTAGAGTGGCCTAATGTAGTAGGTGTCCAGTAGGGTCCAGTTGCATAACCTCCCTTATTATCCTAGCTGGGTACTCAATGTGTGCCTACCATAAGGGCTATGTACACCCCCCACCTGCAGCTGAACCTTGATTGCTGTTGACTGGTTAATGGAAGGGATTTACTGAGGTTGATCAGTTTCCAGGACTGGCAGTGAGAGCTAACCATCATCCTCTGACTCCCATAAAGGATCAGCTGTGCAAGGGCCCGCCCCACAGAGCAGGACTTACTTTAGCAGGGCTCTGGTGCCTGCTGAGTCTGCTCTTGAGTGTGTCAGTTGTGTAGATGGTTTGGTGGTGGTGCTCCAGTACGGTCTGTAGCTGTCCATGGGGTTCACAGGCTCTGGAGCCTCTTGAGAGGTTCAGGCCAATGTAGCCAGCCCGTGTGTTCAGTTTAGGGCTTCCCAAATAAGCTACAAAGCAATCTGCACTTTGCTGGTACTTATGCTGAGTTTGGAGGTGCCCAAGTTCAAAATATAAAACAATGCTAGCTGCTGCTAGTGTTGGGACTGGGGTCACTTTGCAATTGGTATGGGACATGCTGAGGCCAGATGCTGTTTGTCTGAAAGAATTTAGAAAGATCTGAAGCATGAGCCAAGACAAGCCATTTTTATGGAAAAGTCATTGGAAACAGTCTGGGTGGTTCCAAAATATGCTGCGATGGATCCTCAGGGAATCACCAGGGCAGGGCAAATAGTGTGAGCCAGGTTGATGGAGTGTCCAATAGGGCCCCTGCCTGCCAGCTCTGCAATTCTGTGGTGGGAGCACTCAGAAAAGTAACAGTAGTCTTTGCCAGCACTTTTGTCTAGGGAAAAAGCTGTACCCCTAGTTCTTGCCCTGAAGTCAGACAATTCAGTTCTCCCCTGAATGTCTCTGATTCCTTTCAAGCTGCTGCACTGGTGCTGGAGCTCAGAGGGAGTGAGTCCAAGTAAGTCTGTAAGACTCTTTAAGAGGAGCTGCCTGAGACTCTAGAAGTTTGTCTTCCATAGCCTCAATCCCCACTGGTATTAAGAGCCAGAAGTTATCACTTATCTTCCTAGCATTGGAATCCAGGCTGGGGTACTTGGTGTGGAGATGGGACCCCTCACCCCACAATATATCTCCCAGTTTTTATCTGCCACACATAGGTGTGGGATGAGCCCATTCCACATTTCTGCCTCTCCTACTAGTCTGGATATAGTTTCTCCTTTCATTCTGTAGTTATAGGTTTTCAATTCAGCTTGATTTCTGAAGATTTGGAATGATGGTTGTTCTGTAGTTTAGTTGTAATTTTGATGAGGTTGTGTGAGGAAGCAAGCCTTGTCTACCTATGCTGCTATCTTGAACCTTTCCAAAATTATGTACTCTTTGACCATCTTCTGGAAATCCATTGTGCATATACAAAACCACCAGAACTTAATATCTTTATGGGACTTCCAGGCAAGATGGATACATACATAGATACATTTTGCCTCCTCGCACAATCAAAAGAAGGACAGCAACAAATTTACCAACAAAATACAACCAGAACTTCCAGAAAATCAAACTGTATGGAAGTCTGACAACCAAGGGGTTAAAGAATAAACATTCATTCAGATGTAGGAGGGGCGGAGACAGGCAGCCAGGGCAGAGAGGACATGTAGGATGGCAGCAGTTGGAGGACTCGGCAGGAGAGATGGAGGCTGGTGGTCCCACATTTGTGTGAAGATAAATCTGAAGGAACAACTGGGGAGACAGACCATGCAACTCAGGGTTCTAGCATGGGGGAAATAAAACCTCAAAACCTCTGGCCGTAAAAAACTGTGGGGATTGTGGTGGTGGGAGAAACTCCCAACCTCACAAAAGAGTTTGTTGGAGAGACCCACAGGGTCCTAGAATGTACACAAACACACCCATCTGGGAACCAGCACCAGAAGGGCCCACTTTGCTTGTGGGTAGAGGAGGAAGTGACTGAAAGTGGGGCAACAGCCATGCAAGTGGTATTGTTCCTTCTCTGACCTCTCCCCACACACACAGTGCCACAACACAGCAGCTATGAGTGTTGCCCCACCCTGGGGCAGAGAAGACTCCGTACCTTACAATGTAACAGATGTGCTGAGACAAAGAAATATGGCCCGAATGAAAGAACAGATCAAAACTCCAGAAAAACAAGTAAGTAATGAATAGATAGTCAACCTATCTAATAAAGAGTTCAAACACTGGTAATCAGGATGCTCACAGAAATAGCTGGAAAAAGTGAAGGCTATGCAAAGTGAAATAAAGAAAAATATATGGGGAACCAACAGTGAAGGGAAGGAAACTGGGACACAAATTAATGACATGGAGCAGAAGGAAGAAATACATTCAACCAGAACAAATGAAGAAACAAGAATTCAAAAAAATGAGGAGAGGCTTACAAACCTCTGGAACAACTTTAAATGTCCAACATCCAAGTCATAGGGTTGCCAGAAGGAGAAGATGAAGAACAAGAAATTGAAAACTTTTTTTGAAAAAGTAATGGAGAGAACTTCCCCAATCTGGCAAAGGACATAAACTTTCAGGAAGTCTAGGAAGCTCAGAGAGTCCCAAAGAAGTTGGACCCAAGGAGGAATACACAAGGCACATCTCAATTAAATTACCCAAGATTAAAGATAAGGAGGGAATCTTAAAAGCAGCAAGAGAAAAGGAGACAGTTACCTACAAAGGAGTTCCCATAAGACTATCAGCTGATTTCTCAAAAGAAACACTGCAGGCAAAAAGGGACTGGAAAGAAGTATTTGAAGTCATGACAGACAAGGATCTACATCCAAGATTACTATATCCAGCAAAGCTATCATTTAGAATGGAAGGGAAGATAAAGTACTTCCAAGATAAGGTCAAATTAAAGGAGTTCATCATCACCAGGCCCTTATTATGTGAAATGTTAAAGGGACTTATGTAAGAAAAAGATCAAAACTATGAACAATAAAAGGACAACAAACTCACATCTATCAAAAACTGAACCTAGAAAATAAAAACAAACTAAGCAAACAACTAGTACAAAAATGGAATTACAAAAATGGAGATCACATGGAGGGTTATCAGTGGGAAAGGGGAATGGGGAGAATGAGGGAAAAGGTTCAGAGAATAAGAAGCATAAATGGTAGGTGGAAAATAGGCAGGAGGAGGTTAAGAATAGTATAGGAAATGTAGAAGCCAAAGAACTTACATGTACAACCCATGGGCATAAATTAAGGAGGTGGGGATGCTAGTGGGATGGGGGTGCAGGGCGAAGGGGAATAAATGGGACAACTGTAATAGCAAAATCAATAAAATATACTTTAATAAAATAAAAAATTAAAAATATTTAAAAAGTGATGTATTTATGAGGTGTGTCCAGAAAAATGCCAGCCATTGTTAATATAATAAGAACAATTTGTGTGACATCAATATAAACTAGCAGCCAAGGTGAATGTACTGGAATGAGCATTTGTGAACAATGATGACTTTACTGTACTAGTCAGTGGTGGATGCCATTGCATAGGTATGTGTACTGTGTGGCCATCACATTCAAAATGAATAAGCATGTAGAGCAAACAATCTTCATCAAATTTTGTGTTAAGCTTGAACATTCCTCCATAGAAGCAATTTATATGATTCAGAAGACATTCAGGGATAATGCAGAGTGCAGTGCAAATAAAAGTGTGACACAAATGCTTCAAAGATTATTTAGAATCAGTTGAAAGTGATCCACATTCTGGAAGGCCTGAAAAAAGCAGAATCCCTGAGATTGTTCAATGTCTAGGGTCTGCAATCAACAAAGATCTGTGCCTGACAGTGGACTGGGAGCTGATCTGGGGATTCCAAAACTACAGTGTCCAATATTTTGATGCAGGATCTTGGCATGGAACATGTCATAGCAAAATGCATTCCATGGCTTCTGCTCCCAGAACAGAAGAATCATTGTGGTACAGTTGCTAATGACTTGATTCAAACTACTACCCATAAGCCAGATTTCCTGAAGAAGGTCATAACCAGACCTGAATGGTGGGTCTATGGCTATGACCTGGAAATGAAGGTTCAGTCATCCCAATAAATGTCACCTGGTTCTTCATGTCCAAAGAAGGTACAGCAAAGTCACAGTAAGATCAAGCCATATTAAATGTGTTTTGGGGTGGGAAGGTGTTGTCCATCATGAGTATGTGCCTTCAGTCCCAACAGTTAATGAGGAGTACCACCTCAATGTTCTGCATTGGTAGAAAGATGCATTATGACCCAAATGGCCACAGTTGTGGGAAACTAGTAATTGGCAACTTCAAGACAATGCACCCACTTATGCATCACATCTTGTGCAGAGTTTTTTGGGAAACATCAAATTACTCAGGTGACTCAGGCCTGCTACAGACCAGATTTAGTGCCCTGTGACTTCTGGCTTTTCCCCAAATTAAAATCCCCTTTGAAAGGGAAGAGATTTCAGTCAGTTAATGAAATTCCAGAAAATATGATGGGGCAGCTGATGGTGATTCAAACAAAGGATTTTGCAGAGCATTTTGAACAGTGGAAGAGACTAGAGAGAACTGTGTGAGGTCCCAAGGTGCCTACTTTGAAGGGGACTGAAGTGTCATTGTCCTACGTACAATGCTTCTTATACCTTGTATCTTCTTCATTAAATGTCTATTTTTCACAGTATATGGCTGTATACTTTCTGCAAAGACCTGTAATTATTTATTTTAAGTATTGTTGATAGTGGAAAAATACTAAAAATGTGTTCATGGTCCCACAATATGAAAATAGCTGGATAAATTATAGTGCATTCATACAGAGATAAAATAATGCAGCCTTAGAAGGAAGGAGAGAGAGAGAGGAAGGAAAGCAGTTTTCAGAACAATAGACTTTTTCAGTGGGATTATATGATTCCCAAGATTGATTCCATGTCATAACCTTTGATTAAATATTTTGATTTGTGCATTATGTTATGCATGTTGCTTCATTCTGTGAAAGTATTACATCAATTTTTACAAATGTAAAACAGTTATATATTAGTTATATATAACTATTATTAGTTATATTAGTTATTAATATTAACTATATTTTACTAGAAATGCTATAGCTAAATTAATAATATGGTGGGATGATCATGTCTAAAAATCTACCTTTAGTAAGGGTACAGGTTTCTAGGAAGAGACTTGAAATCCTATTTTCTTCATGCTCTATCTGAAGTATACAACTAATTTTAAATTGTTATTTTCTAGGGGGGAAATACAAGATAATTACTTGAAATAACTTCTTTATATAATTGTTACAGAAAGCTAGTTTGGGGGGTTGTGAAAAAATAATTTTCATATGATTGCAATTCTAAGAGATACATATATTGAATAGAGCAGAAATAGAATACTTCATTTTAATTCACACATTGCCATTGTTATAAAATAAACATGTAGAAAGATTAATATAACATAATTGATTAAAATGATAAATATTTTTACTATTTACCACCCAAGTTATTGGATTACCACTAAAGTCTGGGGCCAGGGAATCCAAGGCAGAAATTATATACTTCAGGAAAATTACTATATGGTAAAATGAGAGCTTAACTTAGTCACATTTTCTAGAGAAAAGAACATTCATTCTGGTAATACAGGAGTTTTACAATGTAAACATACCTAAAGGATGCTAAAACAGCAGGAGTAAAAACTAAAATCTAAAGAAAATACTTAAAAAGTTTATTTTAGTCCTCAAATCTACTACATATATTTGTTACAGCCAAGATTTCACACATATTCTAACCCTTGTATAATTATAAACTTTTTTCAAGTTATTATTATAATGATGCTTTTTCATTTTCCCAAAGCAAATTATAAAACACTATGTATATTCTATTTTTACTTAAAATTTTGGTTTTGCATCCTTACTTAGTTAAATATTATAATTTTATTTATTATATATACTTTCCTATTGCCAAAAAACATTTAAAATAGCTTATGATAATATATTTTGTAATCACATATCTTATGGCTCATATGATATAAATCTAGATAGAGTAGCAAAAAATAGACACATTAGCCCTCATGTCCAGAATATACATATTCATAAACAAAGTAGTTATTCTAAAGAAAAATATTTCCAAGTGATTTAATTCTAAATCATCTAACTATATGAATGATAAAGATAAAAACAATGAATAAATGTGATCACACACTCCTGACAATGACCTAGTTTTTATAAAGAATTAAGACTTTCAGTACTAGGTACAGAACTCTTAGAACTTTATTTTATGTAAGAATTAGTTATATAAGACTCAATATTAAAAAGACTTTACACTGAACTTAAAATTGATAAAAAAAAAACATTTCTGCAATGGTAAGAGCTACTGAAGTCTAGATACATAATGCTTAAGTGGTCTCGATTCAAATAGAGAAATCACAATAGCTAAAGGAATAGGTAGGAAGCATGTTCTTTGGGATATTTCCTTTATATAGTTACTTGAAATAGCTATATAGTTCATCTCACCGAGTTTTAAAACAAGCTGGAAAGAAAATTACTCAAAGTTAAGACCTTTAGTTACAGCCTTGCACCCTCATGTTTTGTGTACATTACATGCTACACAAGCAGGCATCAGGAAAGTTGGTGTGTGTTCTGACTACAGTGATTGAGGGTCACGCAACCCACTCCTTTGCCAGGGCAGTTTAAGCCTCAACTCCAAACAATAAGATGCTGCCTTTTCCCCTAATATTAGAAAGTTCTAAAGTCTTTAAAAAACATTGTTATATCTACATGGCTACCACATGTAAGGTCCTTAGCTATTCCACCTACCCCCTGAAAAAGAGCAATATTTTAGAGACACTTCTGGTTTTCTCATTGGATAGACCTGAAACACTTCTCTGACTCATGATCATTACTAGGCGATCTGTACTTCCTCTTTAATGGCAACTTCCACAAAGCTTTACTTGACCATCTCTGCATGACCAAGGAGTTACAACAAGGTAGTTTCCACTGTCCACTTTTTCCTGGTGTTGATCAGTTGAGGATCTCAAATCCTTTTCCTAAACACCTTGGTAGCAAAGGGTGCAGTAGACTTCTAGAGATAAATTTAAAAGAAAATAACTTTTCTGCCATTTCACATAAATATATATGTATATCAATCTATGTCTGTATCCATCTATATATAGGTGCAGATAGAGATAAATAACTAATATATTTCAAGGATAGCTATTAATATTTTATTCTTCCCATATAAATACATGATTAAAAATTCTTATTTACTCTATACAGTATTAAAAAAACATAACTTTGGTTGTCAAGCTTTCAAAGCTTCTGCAAAAGGCTGAGATTGTACTTTGACTACAATAGGTCATGATTTTTTAAGTCTATGAAACTTAATAAGGTAAGGATAGCTTATTTATATATAAAGCTTAAAGTACAGGGTCTGGCACAAATAATGCCCCTTTATTACAAAATCTGTTTTTCCTTCTTATAATTTTTATTGTTGTTCAAGTACAGTTGTCTCTATTTTCCTTTACATGCCCCCCACCCCACCCATCTCTTCCTCCCACCCTCAAACCTACCCCCTTAGTTTTGTCCATGTGTCCTTTATACACGTTCCTTGATGGCTCTTTCCCTATTTCCCCCCATTATCCCTCTCCCCTCACCCCTCTGGGTACTGTCAGTTTGTTCTTTATTTCAATGTCTCTGGTTACCTTATACACAAAAATAAACTCGAGATGGATAAAAGATTTAAATATAAGTCATGAAACCATAAAAGTCCTAGAGGAGAACATAGGCAGGAAAATCTCAGATATCCCACATAGCAATATTTTTTTACCAATACATGCCCTAGAACAAGGGACATAAAGGAAAGAATAAACAAATGGGACTTCATCAAAATTAAAAAAAATGAACAACTTCTGCATGGCTAAAGAAAACATTCAGCAAAATGAAAAGGGAACCAACTGTGTAGGAACATATATTTGCAAATGATACCTTGGACAAGAGCTTGGTCTCCAAAATGTATAAAGAACTCACAGGACTCCACTCCAGGAAGATAAACAATCCACTTAAAAAATGGGCAAAGGACCTGAACAGACACTTCTCCACAGAGGGCATACAGAGGGTCCAGAGACATATGAAAGGATGCTCAGCATCACTAGCCATCATAGAAATGCAAATTAAAACCACAATAAGATACTATTTTACACCAGTCAGAATGTCCATCACAAACAAATCAAGTGCTAGTGAGGTTGTGGAGAAAAGGGAACCCTAGTGCACTGTTGGTGGGAATGCAGACTGGTGAAGCCACTGTGGAAAACAGTATGGAATTTCCTCAGAAAACTAAAAGTGGACCTACCTTTTGACCTGGCAATTCCACTGCTGGGATTATAACCTAAGAATCCTGAAACACCAATTCAAAAGAACTTGTGCACCTCAATGTTCATGGAACAATTTACAATAGCCAAGTGCTGAAGCAACCTAAGTGCCCATCAGTAGATGAGTGGATCAAAAACCTATGGTACATTTACACAATGGAATTCTATGCAACAGAAAGAAAGAAGGAGCTTTTACTCTTCACAACAGCATGGATGAATCTGGAGAGCATTATGCTAAGTGAAATAAGCCAGGTGGTGAAAAACAAATACTATATGATCTCACTTATAGGTGGAACATAACAAAACAAACAAGCAAGCAAAATCTTTTATTACAAAATCATAAGCATGTAATTCTGTAACATAACAAGATCACACTGAAGCACACCATGGGACATTTTAGGTGAAATGTTCAAATTAAAAGTGTAAATTATTACACCCATGTTATTACCCTACCAACCACACTCAAGCAGGTGTTACTTCTGCCAGACCCTGCATTTAATATATATTAAACTGGTGATTGAGCTTACTAATATACTAAGCTTCTCCTTTGGAAAGATTGTTTAGTATATATAAATCATTAAAATAATGGAAAATAACCCAAATTCAAGTCAAATAGGAAATAACTACCTAAGAAAATAGTTTTAATAGTAGTTTGAGAATAAATTTAGACAAAACATATGCCCTTGAAGAAATCCTAAACCTTTGGAAAAAGTTTTTCTTCAATGTGTGTATGACTAAGCATTGTGAAGTCCCATAGGTTACCAGGGACACAATTTCTCCACACATTTCCTGTCACTATCAGCAACAGGGCAACTCTCGGCAATTTGGCCTTGTTTGAATTAGATATATAGAAGAGGGAAGCAATTACAAGTGTTATCTTCTCAAATCCTGCTATCCTACCTTCAAATGAGAATTCCATGCAGTGAGATTTTGTAGATTCGGCAAATAATAACAGGGGATGACATCAGAATTACAGATATTTTCCGTACCTAGTGTTCCTGGCTGGTTCTAGGTTGACTTCATATTGATTTTCTTTTTCCTTTCCTGATACGGACACTGACCAGCAGTGTCTGCGTCATTATGGATGAATTAAAATATACACATAGACCACCAAGTCTGGTGGAGGAATAAGGACAACAGACTGGCTTTTCTCTCAAGAGGAGCCAAAGCCGTGGCCTCTGCCATGACAGGCCTTTATTCTAATCATTTTCCTCACATTCCAAGATGGTTCTCCTTTATCAACCCCAGGTTACAACAAAGGAGCCAATGCCCCTCTTTACATCACAGAAGAAGGACATCAGCAAATGAATAGGCAGCCTTGCACTGGTCCCTGCAAGGCTCAGCATGGATTTTAGGACGTTACAGTAAGCATTTGCAGGGTGAGGGAATTTTTAGCAAAGAGCAAATCTCAAAACAGCTTAGGTATATTGCAAATCTGATTACCCACAAAAGAACCTATCTGTGGGCGTGGGTCCTGTGCATCTCCCAGTGGGAGCTGGGCCCACGCCACGAAGAAGGATCTGCCACAATTTCCTAAATGAAGGTTCCAAATATTTGGTCTTTAGCCCATCTGTTCATTGAAAACACCAACTACTTTTCACACTGCAACCCTGTGCTAACAAATCTCCAGAGGATACAGTATGCCTAACTTACCTCTGCTCTTTTTAAACAGAGAATTTTTATTGCTAGTTATATCGGGGAACAGAAAGGAGGCTGATTGGAAAGTAATTAGGAAGTTACAGAGTTATAACAACAACAAATACTCGCAGGAATAGTTGTTTCTGGTCTTCCTTGAAAGGCAATTAGAGTTTGAAAGGCTAAAGGCTGCTCTTCCTACTCACCTTTATTAATATTTGTATAAGTAATTTGGAATCTTGTTCTTGCTCAAAGAACAAAAAAACTATTCTCCAGATTGAGATTTCACAGAGCTGTCCCAAAGGTAAATACTGAGTTGGCCAAAATGTCTGTTCAGTTTTTTTCCATAAGATAAAAAAAACACATTTTTCATTTTCACCAATAACTTTATTAATTTGGATATTTTGAGTATGTGAGCTATCTCTTGCATAGTAGAAAATTGACTGTTCTCAATTAATGTCTTGATTTGATCACTATCAACTTCATCAGTTCTACCCAAGCATGGAGCATCATTGTCAAGTGAGAAATCTCCAGCACGAAACTATGCAAACCACTTTTGACACATTCAATCAGTCACAGCACCTTTTCCATAAACTACACAAATCTTTTTCTATATTTCAGTTGCATTTTTACTTTTCTTAAAATGATAACGCATAATATGCCAAAAAGTTTGTAATTGCTTCCATCTTCAATATTAAAATAGCTATTCAAAAATTCACCAATTTTGATGTTTTTTAATGCATGCTGATATGACAGTTGTCATATAATACAATCTAACAAAATCATTTCAAATGAAGTTAAAGACAACTAAGCACTACTAGAGCCATCTTACGGAAAAAACAAAAGGAACTTTTGGCAACCCAATAGATCCAGGTTTGAGGGTGACTGTTAGTATGAGAATGACTATAAATTACTATTGTTTCATTCAATCAATAATCAGTACAAGATCATCATTATTTATGTGTATGAATTTATGTATTTCTGGCTCTTCAAAACAACCTCGTATGGATAATTTAGCAGGTAAACTGAGGGGCATGCAGCCTATATAAGTAGCACTCATGTGAAGTCTCTGATTTTAACATCCCTATTCCCTTTATGCTTGATGTTAAATAAAACTTAAAATTCATTCTCTTTATAAGCCCAGGATCCTCTGTCTTTTATTGGGTTGGCCAAAAAGCGTGTTTGTTTTTTTCTGTACCATGACTCCAGTACCACTTAGTTGTCTTTAACTTCGTTTGAAACAATTTTGTTAGATTGAATTGTGACAGCTGTCATTTCAATGTGCATTTTGGAAAAACTTATCAGAATTGGTGAATTTTTGTATGCCTACTTTAATATTGAACACGGAAGAAAATCTGCAACATTTTGGCATATTATGTTTTATTATTTCGAGAAAGGTAAAATGCAACTGAAATACAGAAAAAGATTTGTGCAGTGTATGGAGAAGGCGCTGTGACTGATTGAACGTGTCAAAAGTGGCTTGTGATGTTTTGTGCTGGAGATTCCTCACTGGATGGTGATGCTCCATGGTCAGGTTGACCAGCTGAAATTGATAGTGATCAAATTGAAACATTAATCGAGAACAGTCCATGTTCTACAATGTTCTACAGGAGATAGCTCACATACTCAAAATATCCAAATTAATAAAGTATTGATGAAAATGAAAAAAGTATCTTGTATGGAAAAAATTTAACAGACTTTTTGGCAACCCAATACTATTTTCTGTTATACAGGTGTTATGGTCTGGTGTTCAGGCAGTTTTCTCTCATTTCCAGATGAGTTTTTAATTTTTAAATTATGATGCCTGATGTAGGTCAGCCTTACAGTTTTACAATGTGTATGCTCATTCCTATTACTCAAATATTACTTTGCTATACCTCCCCCATCCCAGAATTCTTATACTATTTGTATTTCTCTCTTCTCTCACCTGGAGGCCGTAGAAAGCACATTTTTCTTTCTTTCTTTTTTTTTTT
>PVKU01008150.1:0-77236 GCA_004027475.1 Anoura caudifer
GTACAAGTGACTCCAACAGTCAGCCAAGATTGAGAACCACTGGCCTAGAATTTCTTCTTCAGCTTTGACAACAGTCTCATTATCAGACGGATGAGTTCCTTTCTGGATTATAGCCAATACTCTTAAGCCATGTTCTTTAGCATACTTGTTCTTAACCTGCCTACAGAGACCGCCCCACTGGGGGTCGGTTAATTTGAGAGTTATGGGGTAAGTTCAGTCACCTGTATTGATTCTAAAGAGTAATGAAGTTTGAAAACAACTGCCTTCCCAGCAGATGCACAGGAGAAATATTTAAAATAGTTAAGAATAGGTTGGCACCAACCAATCAGAATTTGCAATTTTAGGTGTCCTGGGGTGGTGGTTGGGTGAGGAAAGGGGGAATCACAGAGACCTCCCACTGTGCCAGATTTCAAATCTTAATTGCTGGACCCAGGTTAGCCATAGGGGGTCCTAAGAAGGAGTCAGGGAAACCAAGACAGAAAAGGGTCATTTGGAGAACCTGCAACGGTGACCACCAACCAGCAAAGAAGCATTTTCATGTTTCAACATTTGGTGCCGGCTTTCCTGTGGGTACCACCAGGATATCAGCTCCCCACAAGACTGCAGCTGGGGTAGCATTTATCACTCTGGTACTGTAACTACATTGTTTGCATATTCATTTACTATTTGAGAACACACGTCATGTGCTCAACAAATGCCTGAGAAATGAATTCGTGAATGAATGAACTTTGTTTAGTGCAGGGAGCCCTTTTGCTCTTTTTCATAATCTAAAATTATTTTCCTTTAGACCAGAGCCCTCTCTTAGTGTCTTTATAATGATAAAGACTATGAAGAGTTTCATAATTATATTTTTTTCAATAGTGAGCATACTGTACACTTATTGTAGTATTAGGTATTATAAGAAAGAGCAGAAAGTATAAGACGAGATTTCTGAATTCCAGGTGCTTCTATATGGGCACCTGTGTCTCCAGGATAAACTCCAGGGTGCCATTTCGTCTCACGGTGCTCCTGGCCCTCTGGAATCCACACCCAGAGGAAGCAGTGCGGGTCCCATGACCAGCTACAAGACAATCATTTGGGCACATTAAGATTTCTTCTTTTACCCTAGTCCTTATAAATAACTTCCTATTCATAGACACAAGACATGAATTTCCTGATTTACATCAAGTTATATGTTGTGTGATATCATTGATGCCTCTTGGCCCAATTACTTAACATTACAGTGAAAGCCAAAGTCAAAACATTCAGCTGTCCTAACTCCAATATGTCACTGGTTTACGTTATTTTTCATGTCTCCCTCTTGAGGAAAATTAAACCACAGATTTCTAGTAGGCAATAAGTCAGAAAAGAACTACATCTTATTTCATCAGCAGCACCCATAGTGAACAACAAGCACACATTTTAGGATTTTAGAAATCATAAGTTGGTTTAGGGATTCCAAAAATGTCCTAATGTAAAAGAATCTAGGCAGATAAATTTTCTTTATAGTTTTAAATATATAACATATATTTAATTTTGTTTCAGTGTTTCATATCCCCACAAAGATTAAATCTGATACATGCATTTCAATACAATGATACTTTGGGGATGAATAATAATTGTCCATGTGAGCACAAAATAACCACCCAAAAGTTCTCTCCTGGGCACCCGGTGTCAGAAACAAGTGTGCTCCTTGGTTGGACTCTGACTTTAAGGACTGCCTTCCTGGTCTTCCCCCAAACTGTGCTGCCATAGAGGGAATGACCGTCTTGACTTTTGATGCAGTGTACTGCCTGTGTCCTGTTACTTTAACTCCAATTTGGCTGTGGGTTCTCCCTTCTCATTATCTTTATCTCGTTGCAACAGTAGCACTAATAATTTTCCCAATTAGTTAATATTTAATACATATCCATAAAGATAAATACTGGCCTACCGTATCAATGACCAAAATAAATTATTCAGTTTTCCAGTGCACAGGAAAAGCTCATTTTTATGTTAGTGTCAGGAAACAGATAGAAAGGCTGTAATTTAATCATGTCACTGCAGAGTTTTATAGTATGCAGCTCTTATCATTCAGGGACTTAATTTGATGGCTGGTATTCTTCATGATAAATGTCTGCATAATATTAGATTTTACTCTAGTTATTTGAATAACCAATGGGAGCATAACATTCTGTTAAGGTCAATCTTGTGAAAATAGGCTGTGAGTTTAAATTCTTTTAATGTATTCTAACTTTGGTATCTCTCTGCATTTGATTTTTATGAACATCTGTTTCTATAGGAGATGACTGGATGAATTTGCAACTGGAATAATGCATAAGCAGGGCAATATGCTAGGAGCACTTATGAAGAGACGAAGCTTTGACTAAAAGGCCCAACTAGCAACAAAGGAGAGAGAAATGCTAACTCAGAGAAGGAGAACCAACTCGATGAAGAAGGAGAAAAGCATCTGAGTAAGAGGATGGGGAGTAAAAGCGCACACCCAGTCCTGGCCAACCCCATTGGTGAAGGGTCTGAATTGGGAAATGGGGTGGAACAAGGCACGGGCAGTTGACTGCTAGTCACGTGAGACAAGATTTGCTATTGAATGCAGAGCACCGCAGGCCAAGTGCAAATACACAGGACCCTGGTGATGGATTAGAATGAAATGGCAACAGTAGGAGCCTTAGCCCACCAGCTGGGACATGAGAGTTAGCACTGCAGTTCTCACACCACCTGAACCTTAGTTGGGTCACACAGGAAGGGCAGTGCAGATGGACTTGCAGTGCTCTTGTCTAGCATGTAAGGTGTCATTTACCTCTGGGCACTGGAGCATCAGGAATGACATCCCCAAAATATTTTCAGATGCCCTTGTCTACTGCTGATGGGACAGTAGAAAAAAAGTGTAGCAGATGTAAGTTAGGAAGGAGAATGGAAGGGATGGTAATGTGAAAAGTGCAAGGACACAGGACTTCCTGATTTTTGTGTATTCTTAATAAATCAGCTCAGTCCTAGAGTATATTTTCACTCTATCAAAACCAAGTTTTCAAATGCAAAATTAGCATTCAACATAATTAAACTAGATTCAAAATCAATCAGGCTTAAGAAGATAAAATTTTTAAATTAAAAATATTGAAGGATTACAACCAGAGGATGACACCATTGCAGCTCTCAGAGGCATTAACTCATTAATTTATTCATTGAGCAAACATTTGTTGAGCAAATAACATGTGGTAGGCATTGTTTTAAGCACTGGTGGACAAGAAAGCTATTCTAATGGGTGGGAGCCATAGAACATTAACAAGAAAAATACAAAATAAATCCAGATAATGGTTGTCACAGGAGGATAATAAAATGGGCTCATATAGCAGAGATTGACTGCGGAAGGGAAGTGATGGATTTCTTTAAACTGAGTGGTCAGGAAAGACCTGTCCCAGAAGAGGTATTTTTCACTAAGACCTGGATGTTGGAAAGGGACTAGCAGGGCAACAGAGAGCTAAGCAGGACCTGCTGCTGGGAATCAAGTTCATCTGGGCATGTTTGATCAACTGGTTTTTAGGACCAAGAGAATCTCATTTTCTGTGATTTAATTTGCCCATAGACCTCAGTGTTTGTCTAAGGGAGGCCAGAGTCTGTTAGCCAGCCTGGGTCCAGACAACCCATTTGAGATGGATAAAAAGAACTGCTCAGGCCAGAGATGGAGGAAGGCATTGTTTTCACAAGGAGCTCATGAGACACAAGAGAACAAGGGTCCAGGGCGCCAAACCCATTTCAGACTACACGATGAGCATACCTCCTATTTCTTTAGGAAGCCCAGTATGATTCGGGATCATTGTGGACAAACGAGAAAACAACACCATTTTGACACCTTGCTCCCTGCGAAGGTACATATAACATATTCACAGAAGGCACCACCTTTCCTTGAGATGGTGGGAACTACCACTCTCAAGAGACTCTGGAAAAGAAGAGACACCCCGAATGAGCGAGGGCAGGAGAACATATGAAAGGACTGTTCACAAACACATGTCTGAGATCCTGACTCCTGGGAGTATTTGGGGACTGCAAGAGAAGAGAGATTGAGGTTAGTAAACATGAGGTTTGTTACCAAATTCCCAGCCACAAAATCCCCCAGAGCTCTATCCTCTTCTTAGAATCTTCCCTTCACTTTCCTGTACCCCTGAGGACAGTTTCCCCGGCTGCCCTCTCTAGCAGTTGCCTTGGTAACATTGGGTCTGGAGGCAAAATAAGTGTCCTCATTGGTCTTCGTTGTCACTTTCAGACAATTCTCACTCTTTTTTGACTAAACTCACTCTTCAGCTTCAAAGTTTCTATAATCAGTGTTATGGATTCAGTTGTGCCTCACCTAACCCAAAATTCTTATGTTGAAATCCTAACCTGCAGAAGCTCAGAAAGCAAATGTGTTGGGAAGTAAGGTCTTGAAATAGGTGAGTAGGTTTCCCTGACTGGTGTGGCTTAGCTGGTGCTCAAAGGTTGCCAGTTAGATTCCAGTCGGGGCATATGCCGGGGCCGCAGCTTCAGTCTCAGGTCCAGGCACACTGGAGAGGCCACCGATCGATGTTTCTCTCTCACACTGATGTTTCCCTGCCTTTCTTTTTCCCTCCCTTCCCCTCTCTCTGAAAATAAATAAAAATACTTTTTCAAGAAGGAAATGGTTAAATTAAAATCAGGTCATTAAGTGGGCACTAACCCAGTGTGACCTGTGTCCTTATGAGAAGAGGAACGCTAGACACGGACACAGACAGAGGGAAGACCATGTGAACGCAAAGAGAAAAGACCGTCTCCTACAGGCCTTGGAGAGAGAGCCTTTAGAAGAAGCCAACTCTGCTGACACCTTGATGTCAGATGTCTAGCCTCCAGACCTGCGACAAAATAGATGCGCATTGTTTAAACCAGCTGATCTGTGGTATTTGTTACGGCAACCCTACCCAGTTAACACAGATGCCCGTCTTCCTTGCTGCTGTTACCTGCAGCCCTCCTTGAGGATTTTTCCTTTGTTTAGGCCTAGCCCTCTCTCTTACACAGCTGCTGTAATAATCCTTAGCGATTTCTATAACGTTGTGCGTGATCATCTATTCATCTTGGTCTCTCAGTTCCTGTTCCTTACTTTGGCCCAGCCACCTACTCCATGGTCACCACACATTATCATAGCTCCTGAATCATGAGCTTCTTGTCCCTCACGGAAGCTGAGCAGGTACTAACATCCAAAGTTCCCAGCCGATCACTCCTGGTTTCATGTAGTCTCCTGTGATTACTATACAGATATGCTATAAGCCGATATTGTTTTCCCTACGTATCACAACAGATAAAATTGCTAGCAGGCACTTCCTTGGATCTTACTGTTAATTACGTTTCATTCACAGTTTCACTTCAATAGTGAGTTTTTTCACATTCACCATCTCTTGTGGTTCTTGGCGCCTGTTCTAGTTATCTGAATCCAGAAATGTTTGACCCTGTTAGGACCTACATGCCATTGAACCTTCCAAAATAAGTATTTGTTGAATAAATGAATACATAGATGAATTTTCTAAGTAACATCTCACCGCCCTTTTTAACCTTTCTTTTTCCCCAAATTCTTAAGACTGGGATGCGGCTATTTGTATTACACTGACCAAAATGTGACTTTCCTGAGAGACGAATTACAAAGAAATTAATCTATAATTAAAATCATAGTCTGTGGGACACAGCCTAAGAGCTAGGAAGCCCCCGTTGAAGCCCCCGACTCCACCTCTTCACACTCCCCATCACGATTATTAAGAAGGCATGGGGACTTTGTTTTAAGGGTTCTATACTGTTTTTAGATGTTCATCACAGCTGTCAATGAAAGCATTATTTATGCTCTTGTCTTCAAGGAGAGTGTGAAGCAACTGCTGATATTTTGCAAAGGGTTGTCCATGTTTTATTCAAGGATTAGATGTGACAGTATATTTTGGAAAAAATCCATTTACTCTGGATAGGGAAAAGTTCAATAGTCTACAGAAAATGTTACAATCTGCTCAGTTGTCCTATTATTACTACCTTCACTATATATATATATAAAACTTCCTGTCTTCTAAAGGTTTATATATATATCTTCCAGCTCTCTTGCTCAACTAATCCCACTGAGCCATGAAATTGTAACTCTGGGCAGGCCCATCAGACTTCACAAGGACTGCAGCTTCCCTGCCAAGATCAATGGTCTCTGTCTTTCACTTGCCATTGACTAGGTTTTCACCCACATGGCCGCATAAAACTCTGCCTCTTTAGTTGCCTTCTTCTTACCCCTACCTCTTCCAAATTACAGAGACCTCTCTGTCCTTTTTCTCATCACTTTAGTCTCATAACTACTGTACTTTTAATACCCTGAAGTCTAGACAATGCAATCATGCACCATCATTTTGATCGATGACAGACCACATATATGATGGTGATCCCCTAAGATTACAACAGAGCAAAAAAAGTTTCTCTCACCTAGTGATGTTGTAGCTGTCATAACATCATAATAAAGTGCATTACTCACACATTTATGGTGATGCTGGTGTACACAGCCCTACTGTGCTGCCACTCATATAAAAGTGCAATATGTACAATTATGTACAGTCCATAATTCTTGATGTTGATAATAAACAGTTGTGTATTTACTACACTGTACTTTATATCATTATTTCAGTGTACTCCTATTTATAAAAAGTGGGCTGCAAATCAGCATGCCACAGACTCATACATCACACATTTGCACATCTCTTGATTGCATCATTTTTCTCTTATGCTTGATTTAATCTCACATCGTTTTGTACAATAACATGCTGTGTGAGCTTGTAGCCTAGGAGAAGTAGACTAGACCATAGGGCCTAGGTGTGTAATAGGCTATCCCATCTAGGTTTGTGTAAGTGTTCTCTGAGATGTTTGCATAACAATGAAGTCACCTCACGATGCACTTCTCTGAATGTAACCCCGTCATTAAGTGGTGCATGGCTCCATATGCCTTGAATAAAATATGTTCCAATACTCTTAAAAACCATTAGTGTATATCAATCACTGTTCAGTCTACTGGGACTTTTTAAAAGAATGTAATGTGTATTCTTATCTCAGATATATCTATATATAGCTAAAACTACACATGGTTTTGAGGCTGATATTAGCACCTCATTCATACTTTAAAACACTTAAAATTGTATATTATGGGCAACCACTTAGGTGTCTGTGAAAAACTTCATCGCCACCAAGAAAAGAACAAGAGATCTGAAGTTGCCAAAAGAGCACGAGTAATTTGTACTCGACTCACTATTCTTGAAGTCAAAGCATTTGCATTCATGTCAATCATCACAATCACACCCAACTATCTCAAGTCCCTTGGGGAAGAAAAACAATTGATTTAACTAGTCAAACAATGGACTATTTTGGTAGCCAACTGAATGTAGTCAATTTGTTATGAATAAGTTATCAATTATGATTAATTGGCTGAATTTAACCATTATGGTTGTATTGTTATGTAGGTTAGAAAGAATTTTATTCACCCCACCAATCATAACATATTCTTTCCTATGGGTTATTGCTCATTTACCAGCCGCCAGTTGAGAGAACTGAGGACTGGCAGCAGACACAAACTTTATAATGACTATATACACAAAAGATTTGTTAAATAAAGACACAATCTCCTACATGCAAAACAAATAATAATAATTGAAATGAGGTTGGTTCTCTCCAATTCTGAGGGTCTGGGTCTACATATACAGGCATGGAGCGTTCATCAGTAATTATCAAATACCAAGACATCCTGATAAGAAATGCAAAAACCTACCGTGAAGCTGCACTAAATGTTATGTTATGGGTGAAGGATGCATAGACTCTTGTTTTCAACAAGAACTTGCATACTCTGATATGATGTCTACACAGAAACACAAATCTTTAAGAATCAAAAAAATCGGCTGCAATGAATGAGATTTGGGAGAAAAAAGTAAAATATTTTTATATTTTAAAATCATCCTCTTTTCTAATATATTGTTCGGACAATCCTTTTCATTTTTTCCACAATACAACTGAAGTTTAAATATATTAGAGTTTGAAGTGAGTGAAGGTTAATTTAATTAAGAAGACACAAATTACTCAATTTGTACACCATGGTTTGGAGTAAAGAAATCTTTGTGAATATTGCTCTTTTAAGAGAAAAGATTTGTTTTTAAAATGTAAGCCATGAAACAAAACCATAATTTTACATTTTATTATTAAATAGAATAGACTGTTCATGAAGAAGTATCCGTGGAGATGACCTAGTTCAATGTAGTCTCCCTATAAAGCCCAACTAGTATGGGCTTTATGTCCTACTATGACGTATTTTAAGAAACCCGTACACATTTAACACACACAAAAAAGCATGACCAATACCAAAGTTAATTGCCTTATCCAGAAGCAACCCAGCATAAAACTACTCATATTTTTAAAAAGGGTTACATCAGGCCAGACAAACCTGATATAAAAGCATATTTTTCAGGCAGAGGCCATAAGGCTTTGGAACACACGTTCCAAAGAGAAAGTTCTGTCCTTCTTCAGATTTAAGAGGGTCACACTCTGGCGGTCCCTACTCCCACAGAAGCACTTGCATCTGCGTGCATTTCTGGTCACCCTGGAGGACTCCCACCTTCAGCATCTTGTCTTTGACAGTCTGCTCCACAAACTTGAGCTGAGGGAATTGCCACCTCCAGCCTGTTAGTCTCGCCCACGTCCCTGGATAGAATGAATCGCTGAGACAATGAAAAACTGGCAAGTGAGTTTCGCTTTTGTTGTCTTGACTTCCTATGATTATAGCTGTTTCCCTTTCTTTGGAACTAATATTCTTGCTTCTCTATTTCCTAAGAAGTGAGTATGTTCAATGCATTCATTTTCTGAGAGAACATCCCTTCCCCAGAACTATTTTCTCTGCTGGCAACTTTCCTGGAAACTGGTTTTTGTAGTAGCCTAATCACAGTCTGGGAAGAAATATTTTAACATTTTTATCATGCTCCACTTACCTTACACATTACACAGATTGATAATATAAGGAAACTCACCCCAGAACTGGACCTGGAAATGTAATTTGGAAAAAAAAATGGCATTTTCCTTCACTCTTTAATATCTTTGTTTTAATGTGAGCCTCACAAAAAGGAAAATTAGGAGAAATAATTAAATTCTATCTCCATAGATAACAAATACCCTTGATTTAAAAAAAAGTTGGTATTCATACTCTAAATTTTTATTAATAATTAATAGTTCTATATTTTGCATTTATGTACTAAATTTTATTATTCTAATCAATTATCTTTACTTATTCTCACAATCTACTAAAGAATATTTCTATTTATAAATGAGTTTAAACAACTTTCTCAAGTTTACTCAAGTTCTTACTAGAATAAAACTAGAACCTGATGCCCTGGTCCCTGAAATGTTTATTCTATACCATCGAGATTCCTCATTAGTCAACACACACATATATTAACTTATCATCTCCAGAGAAAACAACAGGTGGTGTGGTTGTTGTACACACAAAGTATTTTGAAAGTGTACATGTTCATATATTTATTCATACTCTTTTTTTGAGACCTTTAGCTGAAGTCTTTGGGACTCATCTTTATGGCACAACATGTGATATCAACCATCAAGCCATACAGGTGGTAAGCATACTTATTTTGAAGATTGTATAGGCATTTTAGAAATATTATACATAATTATACACATATTTTAAAAATATATAACATATTCAAAACAAGAAACTCAGGGAAATGTATTACATTTATTTCTAATGGTAGTACTAAAGTAGACTTTGAATTGGAGAAAGGAAGGAAGGAATAGGAGGGAGAAAAGAGTATATCTAACCAACCAAACTTTTTTCAACATCCTAAACTTAGAGAAAGCTGAACTCTGAATTCAACCCAGTCTAGAATGAATAGATTGAGTGTATTGGTTAAATATATTAAACAGCAAATAGAAGAAAACCCAATATGTATTTGTTTAAATAATTTATTTTTATCTTACAGAAAAAAATTTCAGAAGGAGATGGCCAAGGGCTGGTATATTTGTTAAGTAATGTTATCAAGGAACTAGACAACTTCTATATGCCAGCTCTGCCATCTTTACTATGTGATTTTTGTCCTCAGGGTCACAAGTGGCTTCTTGACCTACTAGCATCATTTGTACTTTCCAGGTAGAAAGAAGGAAGAAGAAGAGAAGGCAGACTACTTCTCCATATATCAGTAGTCCTCACCATATCACATGGGTGTAGCTGCAAGAGAGCCTGGCTATTCAAGGATTCCACTCTGAGGTCTCTAGAGCACAGAAAGGCCATGGAGGAGGATGCTGTTGAATGAGTCAACATAAAGCATCTGCCACAGAATGTTAGACTGTAAGGCCTTTCTAGAAGAGAGAAGATTTAAAGAAAATCACTAAAAACAATCTCAAATATAGTGAGAAAAGGAAAATCAAAACAGAAAAGCACACAATAAAAGTTCTGCAGGGTATGTGTTGTTTTTCTGTTTGACATTGCAAAATGTTATAAGTTAAAATTGAACCAAGTAATATTCAAAGTCAAGGAACCTCTAATAAACCCATCTGAGTGCATGTTATGCCCTTGATGAATATTTATTAAGCAACTGAATGGATGAATTTTAGTCTTGCTTCTTCTTCTGCAAATGTCAATTGCTTATTTAAGTTAAGGCTTTTGTGATATTGTTAAGGTTTGAAAGTGAATTCTTGGAGTTCAGCCCACTATGGTGAAAGGTAAAAGCTTGATAGTATGCTTCCAATGCTGATCACTAGAATTAAATCTGAAACCTATTCTCACATAAGCCATTAGTTTTAACATGTAAAATCTAGAGCGAAACACATTATTTGCGTGTTTTACTCCCTGATGAAAAATTTGTAGAAAACACATGGACATAAAATTTCCATGACTTGCATCAGTCTTCACTTTTAATCTCCTTTAAAATAAATGAAACTGTAACTTTATAATATAGCAAATAAAAAAGTGGCACTGAGCTTTTGCAATGAACTGAACAAAACAGCTATTTTTGTGGGACAGACTTCAGCCAAATGATGTCACTTGAGCTGTAGGAAATGAATGTAGACAATAAAGTACAAGATGGAGATTCACTCTGTTTAACAGTAAAGGAGAATTATAGATTTGGGCTCAAGTAATAATCTAAACAGGCTGGAAATTTTTCTTATTAAAAATAAGAAAGAGAAATTATGATAATTCATCTCCAGGAGAAAAACACACCAACTACATGATACTCTTTACTTCAGGAAACTATTGGCCTAGAAGATAGATTTTGAATACTGCACAGAAATAGTTAATAATTCAATTTTATGTAAGCTGCACCTGTTGGTTCCTTACTTTGTGGCTAAAAATTTTCAAAGACTCAGGAGAAACAAACATGAAACTATATTGTTTGCCTTTACAGTATTTGCAATCTTGTGAGAAAGGAAGATATAAACGACAAACATACAAACAACTGTAAAACACTATAAGGGTTTTACTAGAGGCATTGAAAAGATAAACAAATTTGCATGCTGGTGATGGGAGAAGATCACAGAAAAGTTGATGACCCAATGATCTGGGTCCCTGGTGTTTAAACTTTCATATAGTCCCCTCCCACACTGACTCAGAGCTAGCTTTGATGACCAATAAACTTTTCTGTTGAGGAAGTAAGTGTGTGGGGTCCAAGGACAGATCATAAGAGATATTTCCACTTCTTCCTTTCTCTTTCTTGAATCAATTACTCTAGAGGAAGCCAACATCCATGCTGTAAGAATGCTCAACCCATACTAAGGAGTAGTCTACAAGCCAAGGAACTGAGGCCTCCTACCAACAGCTGATACTAACTTGATAGTCATGTGAGTGAGCAATCCTTGAAGCAGAACCTCCAGCCCCAATTCTTTAAATTGGCTACATTGTCAGTAGTGCAACTGCATGAGAAAAACTGAGCTAGAACCACCCGGCTAATCTCTTCCCAAATTCCTGAACTATGTGTGAGATTAATACATCAGTGTTTGATGTCATTAATTTGGGGTTAATTTGCTATATTGCAATAGATGACTACTACAAGTAATGCATCAACTTAAATGAACTAGATAGAGGAGTGATGTGGACACCAGCTAGCAGTGTCCACATCATTATGGATGAAATAAAACATACACACAGACTACAGGGTCTGGTGGAGGAAAAAAGACGACATCGTGGCTTTTCTCTCAAGGGGAGCAAAAGCCATGGCCTCTGCCATGACAGGCCTTTATTCTATCTATCTCCTCACATTACAGGACTCACCAAGTCTTGGTTACAACAAAGGACCCAATGCCCTTAATCACATCACAGAAGAAGGACATTAGCAAATGAAAAGGCAAAAGTGGTTGAGTCAGTCACACTGGCCCCTGCAAGGCTCAGCATGGATTTTAGGAAGTTATAGTAAGCATTTGCAGGGTGAGGGAGTTTTCAGCAAAAAGCATTTTAGGTATATTGCAAATCTGATTACCCACAAGAGAACCTATCTGTGGGCGTGGGTCCTGTGCATCTCCGAGTGGGAGCTGGGCCACGCCATGCAGAAGGGTCTGCCACAGAGGAGTAGTAAAGTATTCTAAGAATAATGAACAGAACATGAGAAGATACAGATATGTGAAACAACATGATATATTTAGGAAATGATGAGAGACTCCAACACAGCAGCAGGGGTATGTGGAGTGGCAGGGCAGAAGATGAGACTCAGAAAGAAAAAGGCATTTGTTGAGCTCTATGAATGCCAAAGCAAGGAGGTAGAGTTTTATTTCTGTAGACTTTGGAAGGCAATATAAGCCTCTAAGTAGTTGTGGTAATTATCATCATCAGCATACCAAAATGTATGAGATGCAGCAAAAGCAATACTGAGAGAAAAGTTTATAGCAACAAACACCTACATTTAAAAAGAGGAAAGATCTCAAATAAACAGCCTAACTTGACAACTCACAAAACTAGAAAATAAAGAACTAATCCCAAAATTATCAGAAGAAAGCAAATAATGAAGATTCAAGTAGAAATAAATCAAATAGAGAATAGAAAAGCAATAGAAAAAGTCAACAAAACTTAAGAGTTGGATTTTTAAAAAGAAACAAAATTGGCAAATAATTAGTTACACTAACCAAGGGAAAAAGAGATGACTTAAATGAAATAAATGGAAGAGAACACAATCCAACAAGTATCTCAGAAACAAGATCTTAAAGGACTATTTTGAACAATTATACACCAGTCAATTGGATAACCCATTAGAAATGGGCAAATTCTTAGAAACATGCAATCTACCAATACAGAATTAAGAAGTAGGAAGTCTGAACAGACCAATAAGAAATAAAAATATTGAATCAGTAATCAAAACCCTTTCAATAAATAAAAACCCAGGACCAGATGTCTTTCCTGATGAATTATACCAAACAGTCAAAGAATAAATATCAATCCTCCTTAAATACTTCCAAAGAAGAGAAAAGAAGGGAATACTTCCAAACTCTGATCCCAAAGCCAGACAGAGACCACAAGAAAAGAAAACTACAGGCCAATACTCTAATGAACATGGATACAAACTCTTCAGTAGAATACTAGCAAACCAAATTCAACAACATTACATATAAACATTACATATGAACAACAGTACATATAAAGGATGATACATCATGATCAAGGGGGATGAATCCCTGGGATTCAAGGAGGGTTCAACATATGTAAATTAATTAATGTGATATACCGTATTAAGAAAGTGCAAACAAAAAACACAACGAGATATCACTTCATGCCTGTTACAAGGACTATTGTTAAAAAGACACCTGTCTGGTGTGGCTCAGTGGATTTGATTCCCAGTCTAAGGCACATGCCTGGGTTGCAGGTCAGCCCCTACTGGGTTGCACAAGAGGCAACCACACATTGATGTTTCTCTCCCTGTCTTCTACCCTCCCCTCTCTAAAAATAAATAAATAAAATATTTTTTTAAAAAGACAAAATATAACAAGTTGGTGATGATGTGGGAAAAGGGGAACCCATATGCACTATTGGTGGAAATAGAAATTGGTGCAGCCACTATGGAAAACCTGATGGAAGTTCCTTTAAAAATCAAAAATAGAACTACCATATGATCCAGTAATTCCACTTCTGGGTATAGATCCAAATAAAATAAAATTTGGATCTGAAAGAGATACCTGCACACCTACATAATTTTGTTAGCCAATGTCATGCCAATAAATTCAATTTTTTAATAAAATTAAGAAAACAATATTATTGTATCTTAAAATTTGCTAAGTGGGTAAATCTTAAGTGTCCTCAGCATAAAAAAAAAGAAAGAAAAGGGAAGAAGGAGGGAAGGAAGGAAGGAAGGAAGGAAGGAAGGAAGGAAGGAAGGAAAACTATGAGTGGTGATGAATGTGTTAACTTGATTGTGGTATTCATTTGACAATGTACACATATATCAAAATACCAAGTTGCATGCCTTAAATATACAGAATTTCTGTGTGTCAACTCTATTTCCAGAAAGGTGCCAACAAGACCAAGCTGTGTATTTGGTTAGAGCTCCCTGCCACATCAATCTTATAGTCAGTGTGGTAGGGTAAAATCAACTCATAGAGGAGTAGAATCAAATATTAAACACAGAATAGTTCCAAGTAAGAAGGGTAAACCTTTTGGTATGTACAGTCAGTTAAGATGTAATCTGGAGGTTTATCACTTAACCAAATGTTGAATGATACTGATAATAGCAAATATTTATTAAACGTTTGCCATTGTTAAAAGTAAGGAATGTGCTCATAACCAACAGTTGCTGTGTAGGAAACTGGGTTAATGTGAGAAGGCTCTTCCTTCAAGGATATTTTTAGAATAGCTATAAAATGATCATACTGCCTCACTTTTCTTTTCCACAGAGATTCTCAGGGAAAACTCCCTTTCTAAATAGTAGCAATGATTTCTGCCACCTTCCCACTGTGAAGTCTCAGTATCCTTGTTTATATTTCATAAGATGCTAAACTGCCAAAGGGCAAAGGTGTTGTGAAATTACTATTATTATTTAATTCCTGTTTTCATCCGTGCTTATTTGTCTAAGTCCTCTTTATGTTTTGTGTAAAAGCCAAACACAGAATGTTACCTTGGGGTGTTAATGAACCATTAAAAAACACCGAGAATAGCTTCTGAACTGAAAGTAAAATGCAGAATAAAAAGAAAACATCATCTAGAAAGAAAATCAGAATAAATACAATTATTAAAGATAAGCATCCCTTTAACTATCTTTTAAGATGGTCTTCAATGATCAACTATTGACCTAATTTATCACCTTGATGAAGAGGCTCCACTGAAAACCACTCCATCTTGGTTGCACCATCCTGCAGGATAAATATAAACAGAGCAAACCTCAGCTCCCTGAGGGAACCTGGATCCCAGCAAGGTTTATTATCAGTTGAAGCTCTTCACTCCCTCCTCCGGTTGCCCACACACTGTTTGTGTACCTTATTATAGCACTTATAATTTTCTGTTTTACCTACTTTTCCTTAAATTCACCCAAGGAACTAACTACATCATGTTCATTTTGAATCCCTACAGAACCTAGCAGTTCACAATCAAAGAGTAAATGTTCTTACACTAAATTATTCAACTGATCAATTCTACCCAAAGAGCAGTACAATTGCCTAACATACATCAACTTTATCTTTCATTTAAACCTCTTTTCTAAAATATTTAAGGCAAAAGTCAAAACTGAGGTGAAAAGAATTGCTAAGTAGAAAATACGCTGAGTGGCCCCTATGCCAAAGGGATCCCCAAGGGCTCTGATGGGTCAAGAACTCCTCCGGCTCATTACCTCTGTGTTAGCTTGTCTCCTTCCATATTGAATATGTTCATTGGTGCTGCCCTGGAGTTAAAGTTTCTTGTGCCTGATTCATCCTCTACTCCCAATGACTGGCAAAGTGCCCTACATAAGGTAGGTCCAATAAAGTTAAACTAGTAAAAGGTCAAGTCCTGACACCTAACTTTCTAAGGAAAATAAAGCCCATAACACAAAAATAAATGAGATTTACATATTTTGATCCATCTTTGAAGAAATAATGTTCCTTCTTCTTCCTCTTCTCTTGAGTATAATAAAACCAAATTTCTGTTCCATTCTCATCTCCCCTAAGAAGGCTTCCCAGGGCACTTTTTCTAAAGAAGCGCCTTCTCAATACCTCTCTCTCTTCTTTCCCTTCACCTCAGTCTTCTCCATTGAACTTAGCACTAAATGAATTCATCTTATCCATGTGTTTATGGTCCTCCTTTCTCTCTCCAGAACGTGTTTCTTATGAGTATGACCATTATCTCCATGGTTTGCCATTGCTTCCAGAACCTGAAACAACTATGCTCACACCTGCTCTGGACTGGAAACATGGGAGCTTTTAAACAGGCAGATACCCAGACCCGATCCAGAACAATTTTAAATCAGATTCCCTAGAGTAAGACTAAAAAACATCAGTGTTTCATCTTGTTTTAAAATTAACAAGTAAGCATAATCAAGAGCTGCTCTTAAATGAGTGAGTGAACAAATGAGAGAATAATTGTCTAAAACTCAGTTTGCATTGCTCAGTATTTGATTTTTATGTAGGAAACATGCCTTTGCTTAGTCTCAAAACCACAGTTGTAACCCTAAATGGCTGTATTAGAAGTGATAACTTTTTAAAATTTATCATCTTTATTATATTTTTCCATTACCATTCAGGCCCTTTATATCCTCTCCCCGCCAGGCAATCACCACCCTATGGAATTGATGCCTTTTAATTTAAGCATCATCCCTTCGTCACCCCTGGAAAAGCTCCTCACAGTGGTGGGTAGCGGACTCCTGCTTCCCTAAGGCCAGAGGATTGTGAAACCAGAATGAGTAAAGGGACTTCTTGGACCAACGTGAAGATAAACAGTGACGAATGGATGGGTGTGATAAGGTATCTGGCCAGCACACACCAAGCCATACACAGATATTGAAAAATGAGAAATGTCAGCTCCCCAGACAAAGCAAATATACAATATCCACGATAACCATAATATGAAATCTTTTGAAAATATCCTTGACAATTTTTATTTTCCTGTGCCTTCTCTCAGTCAATCAACTCCTCCTGCAGTTCACAGAGAAGGAAGAATTCGCAGCAGTTTTATCTTGCCCTTCAGTGAGCTGTTTGGACTCACAGAATTTATTCCTGCATTTTGTAACTTACTCCATCACCCATTCACTCTCTGCTTCAGCTAGTAGTAGAGAAAAAATTTTAAATCCTATCATCTTCTGCCACTATAAAATATAACCATGATTCTCCCTTTGGGTAATCCACATTTTTCTTTAGTCCTTCCCGTCAGCCATGGAATAGCCAAAGTAATACCTTGTTGAACAAGTTTATCCAGCTTATTGGAGGGGAACTTCTCTTTTCCTTCACGAAATTCTGTTTCCTCCATTCTGGCTACAATTGCCTGATGAATTTTAACAAGCATCATTTTATCTGATCTCTAAATTGTTAAAATGCTACAAGCAATAACTAGGAACACTAGTTATTTAATAGAACCAACAGTTCTTCAGGGTCAATACAAATGTGGAATTAACACAGGTTTTAATGTTATTGGCTAAACTATTTCTTTCTAAAGTGAGAATGTTTTACTCAACTGTATATAATACCAAATAAAAGAAATAGAAAGTAATCCTATGGTTTAAAAGAGATAACAACCAATTGCAATATAAGGATCCTATTTAGAACCCAATTCAAATTAACTAAGGACATAATTATAAAGTCCTATAAGACAATCGGGAAAATGTGAACCCTGACAAGCCATTTTGTAGATATAAGAAAATATCCAATTTTTTGAGATCATAGTATTATGGTTGTATCATATTTGAAAGTCTTTTTCTTACAGAGATACCAGTACATCCTGAAATATTTACAACATGGTGTGTCTGGGAATTGATTCTAAACAGTCTAGAAGTGGAAATTGGTAGGGGTATTGATAAAACAAGAATGTCCATATATTAATAAGTCCTGAAGCTAGATAATGAGTCTGTAGGGTTGATTTGATGATAAAAGTAAAACCACATTTCCTTCCATTAGGTATGCCTTTTTAAAATCAAGAATTGACTTTTGAAAGTCTGTAAAATTATAACCAATTTTTCAAAATAAAAGTAGTCAATTATTTTCAAACTGATGATTAATGTATAATATTCCCATTTTTAAAGATTAATAACACTTCTAAGGAATCTATTTTCTGTTCCTATGCTATGCTCCTTGCTCATTTACAAGCATGTCAATTCACCTAGAGTGCATTAATAACATCAAAGTATTCGGCCACAGCAACATTTCCCTAAATTCATCGCCAGGTTCTGGCATGTCCATAGTCATAAAACTACAGTTTAGCTAAGTTACAAATTAGCCTGCATGTTGACTTCTACTTGAACACGTCATTTTGTACCATTCAAGCAATTTCAAATTTTTATCAATGCTCAGACTTTTCACTTATTTTTTCCTTATTTCCACTGTAAGAAAAGAATCATTTTAAACCCCATAAGCCTCCTGTTCGTTGTTCACCAATTTGGGCTGCTGTGAACTAATGACAAGATAAAGAATTATGTTATTCCTTTGTTGCTTAGTAACATTTGAGAAATGTTAAAACCTCTTCTGATAACTTAGCTGTGTTTAGAATTGTTTCCTCATTTTTGTGTTTCTTGTGTAATAAGTTTCAGAGTTTGTCTAGTCACATATGCTGCATGTAAAAATGAGGAACAGCCCTGGCTGGTGTAGCTCAGTGGATTGAGCGCAGGCCTGCGAACCAAAGGATGGCGGTTTGATTCCCAGTCAGGGCACATGCCTGGGTTGCAGGCCAGTTCCCAGCAGGGGATGCACCAGACGCAACCATACATTGATATTTCTCTCCCTCTCCCTCTCTCCTTCCCATCCCCTCTAAAGATAAATAAATAAAATCTTTACAAAATATAAAATAAAATAAATAAAAATGAGGAGCAAAGATTAACTGTGCTGGTCACTACTGTCCACCACAATCTGCTGGTACAGCATCATGCCTACAGCCGAGGCCACTGGAGAAAAAGCACTGCCCTGGAAGTGAAGGCGGTTGGCTTCCGGGAGCCCGACTTTGCAATCAGTACTGATGCCTGTTCAGCAAACTTTTCACTGGTGATGGGCCTTGGTCCTATTATCCCCCAAATAAGGGGGTTCACCAGCTTCAGGTTACAAATTGGGCAGCTGTGGACCAAGTTCAATTTCCAGCCAAATCTATTATTTTTCTCAACCTGCAAATGCTGTATAGGCAGGATATTGACTTTCTGGTACCTCATAGCCCTCCACTCTCCTTTTAATCTTTTTTTTTTTTTTTTATTAAAAGGCTTCATTTCTTGAGCAATTTTAGATTTCTTGAAAAACTGACCAGATAGAATCGATTTCTCATATATCCCCACCACCTTATATTAATCTGGTGCTTTTGTTACAAAGTAATGAACCAATATTGATACATTATTATTAACTAAAGTCCTCAGTTCATTTGAAATTCTTTACTTGTTGCCTAGTATTGGTTTTCGGTTCCAGGATCCCATCCACGACACTACGGTACATTTAGTCATCAAGTCTCCTTCGGCTCCTCTAAGCTGTCAGTTTCTCAGCCTTTTCCTTGTTTTTGATGACCTTGACAGTTTTGAGAAGGATCGGGTGTTTTGTAGCATGCTCAACTATTGGTGTGTGGCTGATGATTTTCTTTTAAATAGACTGGAGGTACAGGTTTTGGGGAGGAAGATCGCAGAAGTGAAGTGCCATTTTCATCATATCCTGAGAAGGGTACATACTACCAGCAAGATTTATGACTGTTCATATGGCCCTGAGCGCTTGGCTGAAGGCAGTGTTTGTTAGGCTTTTCTTCACTCTCAAATTATTCTTCTTCCCTCCTTTCCACAATGCATATTTTCAAAAGAGGCTACTGTGTGTAGCCCACCCTTAAGGAGTGGGTAGTTATGGTCTTGCTCCTAGACAGGAAATATATACATTATTTGGAATTCTTCAACATGGGATATTTGTTTTTTCTCCACCTTTATTAATGTACTCAGTTGATCATTTACATCAGTATGGACTCATGTATATTTATTTTATGCTGTGGTTTATCATCTGATGCTACTTTATTTATTTCATTGTTCAAATTGTTCTAGCATTTACCATGTAAAGCTTTTTCAGTTGGGTCCTGCTCTCCTTTGACATACCCAAGGTGGGCACTTGGTTTGGGGAGGCTGCGTAACCCTTTCTTGCTTTCTGGCACTATGAGATGGTCAGGATCTATATTTCATATTTCCTGCCCCAGTCCTAGAATTATCCATTTCTCCAAGAATCTGGTTCCTTTTATTGGAGAATGTTATCAGAAAGTTCCAGGTACTAGGTATGCTCATTGCTGCTGAGATGGGTGTTTTGTTTTGTTTTGTTTTGTTTTTTCCTACCCTCTTAGCTGACAGTCTCCCTTTAATTCCACATCTGAAATGATTTACATATCTGGTTACTATTCCAGCCATTGAAGATATTTTGAGTTTTCCTGACCCAGGGTCTAGATTACCTCTATGGTTCCTTCTAATTCTAATAGTCTTGTTTGAATTCCTTTGGTTAGGGACATGATGGCTCATTATGGGCCCAAACTGAAATGTACCAAATAAAGATGGGGAAATTTCAGGGCAAGCTTTTCATGAGCTCTACCCAATCATGCACATAGGCCATGGGTTCATGCATTGCAATGATTCTTATACATATGCACAGAAATATGTATGTTTTCTTTTATTTATATTTCAGCCTAGTCCAGCTCTACCTTGTCTCCACAGAACTTGTTAATGCACGATTTTTCAATGTTTACGCCATTGACATTTTGATCTTATTCTCTGTCATGTGAAGGAGGGGGACAGGCTCTCTTGTGCGATGTGGGATGTACACGCATGGTATCTACACACTAGATACCAATAGCAACACCATCTATTTTGATATGACAACCAAAATTATTTCCAGACATTACCAAATGTTCCCTAGAGGGCCGAATCACCCTGGGTTGCGAACTGCTTTCTTAATATGCAAAGTTAAAATTTCAGAACCCGTTGCCAAATCCTGACACCACACACAGCCAGTCCACCTGCCTGCCTGGACAGACACGTTCCCCGGGAAGGGAGCCTGCGCCGCAGTGAGCACTGTGCTGAGTTAACCCCGACAGCCTGCCTCAGCCTAGTGATCTCCTATGCCACCTTGGCCAAAGACTGGAAAAGTCCTGGTTGTGAACAGCTCAGTGTCTCATCTTTTTGGAGTTTGTCGTACAGAACCAAGTGCTCTGTGAATGCTTCCCCTGAAAGCTTCTATCTCTGCATCTAGCCTGCAAACGCTTCAAAGTCAATGATTATAATTTGAGCTTCTCTTTATCACCAATGTGTCTAGAAATGGCGACAATATGTAACTGTTGGTTCATGGCTCCTTTCTCAACTCTGTACATTAAGGAATCTCAGTACATCAAAAGAATTTTTGGGAAAAACATAATTGGGAACAAGAGTAAAACAAGATTAATAAGGTATCTTCTTTGCCAAGTGAACAATATTACTTTAAAGGAGTAATAAGCTTTTATTTTTCTGGGTTCCTACTCAAAGGTTTATAAAGAACATTTGAGGAATTAGTTTTCCCCAAAAATGATTTTTAAGATTTTCTTCAACCTTTATGTCTTGAATGTGGCAAAATTTGTTGTGTAACCATGGAACCAGTACAGCAAAAATTTAAAGACTTATAATACTGTCTCTGTATCTTCTGGCCTACTCTATCTTACTGCTGTCAACCCTACACACAGTAGGCATCTTTCCTGGTCCTCAGCACCTATTCCTGCTGCTGGCAACAGCATCCCTGTCCTCCTTCGGGCAAAGACTCTCCCCATTGCATCTGGACGGGCGGAAGCCTCAGTGTGCTACTTTGCATAGAGTGAACACATGGGCATAGCCAGTCAGCCATGTCACCACCTAGCAAAAGCTCTTTCTAACAAATCAGCCCATCAGGACTGTTCAGAACTAATCCCTGGAGAGAAGTCTTTCTCTTTTTTGTTGCTATTAAGAGATGTGTAAACCTAGGGCTGCTGTTGATTTCATCCTACTTCCCAAAGTGGAAGAGAATGCAGCTAAAACAGGAAGAAGGAGAGATGGTTACAACAGTGGCCGCAGTTTGAGGCCTGTCTCCATCCTCAGGGATCCAGCTCAGCACCTCTGGTGATTCTGTTGCTGTTCACAGTGACCTGCTCCCCTCTCCGTAAGAGGACTCTGCATCCCTCCAACGGCCATTCCACCTGCAGAACCTTCCTCGGAGAGGTGATAATTCCCCCACTCATTGACAACAGGCTTGGCCATGGGGCTTGCTTTTTTATGATATATCCAAGCAGAAATTTTAGGAACCGGTTATATGATTGTTTTTTCTTCTTCCACAAGACTGAGACGGGAGCTGCCCAGGTCCCAGATTGATGATACATGTGGACCAGAGGCACAACCAGAATGTGACACAGACAAAAACAAGCCTTCATTATTGCACAATAAAAGTTCTTTCTAATAAATCCACCTCCCTCCCCTCTCCTCTTTTCTCCTTCCCTCACCTCTCCTTTCCCCTTATCCTCACTCTCCTTCTCCTTCTACCCCTC
This sequence comes from Anoura caudifer, assembly GCA_004027475.1. Lineage (NCBI taxonomy): Eukaryota > Metazoa > Chordata > Mammalia > Chiroptera > Phyllostomidae > Anoura > Anoura caudifer. The sequence continues at coordinate 22,616 of PVKU01008150.1, forward strand.
TCTCTATCTTTCCCAGAAGATGTTCCACCAGATTTCTATCCCTGTAACTGGAAGGATTATGACTAATATATATTCTTTCTTCCTCAATTAATACACGCAATTTAGCAACACATCTACAAAACCAGTTACCATAGTTAACATGTATGAACAAGTATACATTGAACGAATCTATCCAAGAAATGGTTATTTCAATGCTTGATACAAAATTATTTTCAACATTACACATATGTTCAGAGATGCTACACAAGTTTTCCCAGTAACACTAATTTGTTCACTAACAGTCATACTTGTAATACAGCTAATGTTTGTCTTAAGCCTCTTATCATCAAATATAAGAACTATAAATTAGTTTCAGCTTCTTTAATAATTCCTTCAAAGTGTTTTCACTGTTAATGTTTCTTTTTACAGTTTAATAAAATCCAATCGGCACTCCAGAATTGTCCTATTTACTTTGGATATGCAATATTTCGTGTTTTATGTTAAAATTGAACCATAGTAACACTTTCATATAGTTTAAAAATAGTAAAATGATGAAATTTTTCTGTTTCTATTCCCTAATACACTACACTACTAGTGTATATCTAGTTCTCCTCTTCCTCCTGTAAACACAAGAAGACTGTTTCCCCCCAACAATCTTTCAGTCACAGTTAAATAAACAGTTCTGGCTCAGCCGTTTTTACCTGAAAGCAATTTTGCTCCCCCACACCCCCTCTCCACCATCAGGGGACATATCTAAAGATACCTCTGGTTATCACAGCTACGGAGGTTCTACTGGCACCTAGCGTCGAGAAGCCAGGGATGCTGCTACTCATCCTACTACGGGATGGTCAGCCAACAACTGAGGATTATTCAGCCCAAAATGCCAACAGTGCCAAGGCTGAGAAACCCTGCTGTAGGCAGTGCACTGTAAGTGGAAGTAATGCAGGTCACTCCCCAGCTGTGGCCTTCAGCAGCCTGCCTTCTCCTTAAGCCATGTGCTGACATGGAAGTACCGAAGAAGCCAAGGGCCCGTGTTTCTGGGGCACCACGTAGAAAGGAGCTCCCCGAGGGAGCTGCCTGAGCCTAAACAGCTCTTGTGATCATCATACAATCTTTTCATCTTTAACCTTTGTTGTATATCTTAAACTGGATTCTAGGGCTAATTTGTTAGTGCAGCATAATCCACTCTGTTCTTACTAATACAGCTAGTTTAATAGATTTTCATGTAGGGGCCTGTGAACGTAGTACATTTTTTAAAGCCTAGCTCTTATCATCTGCGTAACATCAAGTGACTTTCACAGATAACTTCTTTTCAGGCAAATATCTTTGTTCCACTCATTAATATATGCTGAAGATAAAGATGACACTACTCAAGAAAAAAAACAGGATTTAAAGAATGTATTTTAAAAATCAGTTAGCAGTACCTTCGATAATCTTCAGCATATAGAACATAATTGTGTGTGTGTGGAGAGAGGAGATGAGGTCAGAAAATGAAACTGAAAAGTGATAACTTCCTAGTGGCATTGAATGTTTTTTGTCCAAAAGTCATAAGAATGCAAAATAAGAGGTTTGAAAATGATGTGCTTCCCTCAACAGAGCAGTACTATGCTTCATGTCACAGCTGCCTAGCTACAGGCGACATGTGTTCACCACACATGGGTAGTGGCTTAGGAAAGACATGCAATAAAATCTATGGTGGAGCCGAGAATAAAATCTGAAGAAAATATCTTTAATTAATCACCTTAATCGCTCCACCTCCCATGTGCCAAAGACGGGCTCACCTTTGAGCCCAGTTTTACTATTATTGGTTATTTAAATTATCCAAGAGAAGTGCTACAAGGCCAAGTCTCTCCCCCCTCAAATTTTAACTTAAAGGCAAGAGTTACCTATTTTTTACACTTTCTACTTTTTTCCTTTCTCAATTAAAGGCATGATAATAATCTGTAAAGTTTCAATTTATGCTTCAAGGTCTTTAATGACCATCTTATTCTGAGACGTAAAGTTGTTTGAACAGGAAAAAAAGGGAATAAGAAATGTCCTTCTGTGATGATGCCACCGTGAGAAATACGGACACGGCTGATACCTATAGCAACAGTGTATTCAGCTTCCCTATGGAAACATTTCATTGCCAAGGAGGCAATTAAAACCAGAACTCCTATATATATAATTCAGGGTAAGGGAAATAAAGGAAAGAATAAACAAATGGGACTACATCAAATTAAAAAGCTTCTGCACGGCTAAAGAAAACATCATCAAAATGAAAAGGAAACCAGCCATATGGGAAAATATATTTGCCAATGATACTTTGGACAAGGGTTTGATCTCCAGAATATATAAAGGACTCATATGACCCAAAGCCAGGAAGACAAACAATCCAATTAAAAATGGGCAAAGGACCTGAACAGACACTTCTCCAAGGAGGACATAGAGAGGGCCCAGAGACATATGAAAATATGCTCAACACCACTAGCCATCAGAGAGATGCAAATTAAAACCACAATGAGATACCACTTCACATCAGTTAGAATGATCATCACACACATATCAACAAACAACAAGTGCCGGCGGGGCTGTGGAGAAAAGGGAACCCTAGTGCACTGCTGAATGCAGACTGGTGAAGCCACTGTGGAAAACAGTATGGAATTTCCTTAAAAAAACTAAAAATGGAACTGCTTTTTGATCCACTGACTCCACTGCTAAAATTACGCCCTAAGAGCCCTGAAACACCAATTCAAAAGGACCTGTGCACCCCTATGTTCAGAGCAGCGCTGTTTACAATTGACAAGTACTGGAAACAGTCTAAGTGTCCGTAGATAAGTGAGTGGATCAAAAAACTTTGGTACGTTTACGCAATGAAATACTACACAGCAGAAAGGAAGAAGGAGCTCCTGCACTTCACGACAGCAGGGATGGAACTGGAGAGCATTGTGCTAAGTGAAGTAAGCCAGGTGGTGAAAGACAAATACCATATGATCTCACCTATAAGAAGACCTAATAAACAAAACAAACTAGCAAACAAAACAGATCCAAAGGCCGGGAAACAAGGAACAGACTGACACTGACCAGAGGGAAGAGGGAGGGGGACAAGGGAGAATAGAAGGGGAAGGAACTAGTCAAGGAACAGGTATCAATGACCCATGGGCATGGACAACAGGGTGGGGATTGACTGTGGGAGCGAGGGCTGGGCGGGGTAGGGGAGAGCAATGAGGGAAAATTGGGACAACTGTAACTGAACAACATTAAAAAGAGAAATTATTTCTACATGAGCACATCTCATGGCTAGAGACCATTTTGATGTAAGTAAAGGAAAAAAATTCCTTGTCAAATAATTCTGACCTTGTGATGCTGTTCGTTTCTCCAACTTGGTTGGATGGAAATAAGATTGTGTGATGTTCTGGGAAGTGCATTAGACTGGTGCCTCTGGGATTCAAATTATGGTACTCAGGAACTTTTAAAACTCCGAACTCTTGTGCAGATATGATGGCAACTCAGGCTCCACCACAAAACACTAACACTTTAGCATCACCTAAAGAGGGCAAGAGGCAAAGTGTACATCTGAGACCACTGGATACTCAGCTCTTGTTGTAAGAGTAAACAACAAATTAATAGATTTTGTTTCGGGTTATGTAGAGAAGTCAGCCTGATTTGCACAGGTATGATTGCCCAGGAAGGTCAATAGAAGGGATGGGATGGACCAACAAAAGCCTAAGCGACAAGACTAGTTCCCAATGATGCTCCGAGGGGGCTGACAATCAAGTAGCTGACAATACAGGAAGGATGATAGAACACCATGAGGGGCGCTTCAGGGACTTGGCCTTGTAGTTGGAAGTCAGGGTTGTGTACCAGGCTCTGCCAGAAACCGGGGTGCTAGAGACACAGAGGCACAAGCCACCCACACCAGCTGGCTACCTCAACACCAGGATGCACTGGCTGTCCAAGCACAGATTACCAGGATAGTGCCCGTAACAATTCCATCACAGTGTGCCTCCTGGAGGAACTCAATCTCCTAATTCACTCTTCAGTTAAGTCAGAACCGGGGCCAAGGCCAGGGGGAAGCAATGCTTGCTGCTCCCTTCAGAGTCCAGGAAAGGCAATGACTGAAAAAAACACAAAGAATGACCTTTAAAAAACTACATTTTTTTTTACCTTGCATCTAAAAAAAATTTCTATACTTTCCTTAAAAGTGTTAATGCAACCTCCTTCTAATCTAAATACTCTAATCCACAAGCACCTTAGCACTGGGCATCAATGAGGTCAGTATTATAATTTCACATTGACAGCACATAAGAAACTAGAAATTCAAGAGTTAAAGTTAAGAGAAAAAGCTCAGTTGTTTAGAATTGTTACATAGTTAGAAACCAAAATATATATTGGAACCAGTTTGTTCAAGGTATAAAATAATTTATCATTGTATTAAACATGTTATATTACATGACCTTTATCTTCTGACTGCATTTAAATTGTATCCACCGGTGCCTTTTCTGGATTGTGAAAATGGATGGTGCATATTATTCATCTTTATAACTCTCCCAGTTACGCGACTCATAGTAGGTACCCCTTAGAATAATGGGCTCCCAATGGAATATAGTCAAACCATGGCTGCGGCGTGGAGGGAAGACACTGGCTTTATGATCTCAACGACAACAGTAGGTTTACTCTTCTGAAAATGATGGCTATTCCACCCACATGGTTGATCAATAAAGCCATAACATTATTTACAAGTACAAAGCACCCTGGGGTTTCATGAATTCAGTTTTAATTCTGTCCATAGAGCAAAAAGTTTCAAGAAAGTGATGGTGATTATAGCTGTAAAATACGGTGATCAAACTGCAGCAATAAACCTTCATGCAATTGATTGAAGGTGGGCTATTTTTAACCAAGCACGAGCTCTCCAGTGCCTCAGTCACAGCCACTTCTTGACTCTGAGGTCTGTGTGATTCACTGTTCGTTACTCAAGTTTGAGTTGTTAAACTCAGCTGGCCCACTCTCCGTGGGCATTTGAATTTGCCCTTGCTATGTATCCTTGGCCAAAGAAAGACCTTGCTGTGTTTTGCAAGGGTCTTTTCTTAGCCCTTGATATCTTTCGTATCTCTTGCAAAGTTCTGAGAAAGGACACTTGGAGCTATGACAAAAGCAGGGACATGCAACAGCCAGCCGAGCCAGCTGCCTCAATCCACACTGTCAATGGGAACCACCTCTCTGAAGATCACCCTTCCTTCATGTTTCTCGTGCAAATATCCATGAAGTCAATATGCTACTGTTAAATATGTATTTTTAAAATGTCAAATGTGTGAAGAACCAGTTGTTTTATTGTTTTATATTTCAACATTTTAAAGGCAAAAGCTAAAGGTGTTTTAGTGTCATTATTTATCATAACTTCATAGACAAGGCATGCACTTACCAAAAAAAACTCAAAAATGAGGTCCTTGTAAAATAGAGATATAGCTCATTAGGAATACATTATTTTGCTGAAAGTTCTTAGTCACCCTCTACATTCCTTTCCCTGAAAGCCTACTTTTCTCCTTCAGTGGCTTTAATTAAAATTCTGGAAATAGATGCAACTTTCTTATAGTAGGCAAAATGTAAAGTAGACCATATTAATCTGTCGCAAAGCTAAATATTCCTTCTCCTCTCTCTTACAAAACAAAGCCTCCTCTACCATGTGTTTCCATTCCTCTGGCTCCTCTCAGGTTATTGATCTTTGTGTTATTTCTTCAGGCACATGGGAAGGTTTTATTATGTGTATGAATTAAGTCTATGATGCACAGAGGCTGCTTTACTCAGCTGAATATGTCTTTAATACACTTCAAAGTGAATCTTTGAAAAAATCTTCATTAAGAGCTGTTTGCCATTAGAAGTTCTAAACTTACTTGATAGCCTTATGTGGTTTTACAACATGTACTAAATATAAATGAACAGCAAATAAAAATAAATATCACGCATCAGGAGTGCTCATAAAACTACTGTTTAATTGTTTTGTCCTCTAAACAAGACGAAGTAACACCTAAGTTCCTATTTTTAATGTCTACACTTTCCATTAAAATCTTATGACTGCTCCCAAGATAAGGCCATATGCTTGAACCAACACTAGGCAATTCCTTTTTTCTCCCCATGAAACAATAAAACAACACACACAAAAAAAATCCAGACACTAATCAAATCTCAGTTTAGCTTTTTAGTAGCAACCTTTTACATTAAGAAAGTAAAGTGTTTTAATATTAAAAGCAAATTATTTATTCCTCAGGGATTTATTTTTATGTAATATATGATACCAAATGTCCTGAATATATGATTTTACTTTTTTAAGATTGTATTTATTTATTTATTTATTTTTAGAGTGAGGAGAAGGAAAGGAGAAAGAGAGGGAGAGAAACAGCAATGGGTGGTTGCTTCTCACATACCCCCTACTGGGGACCTGACCCACAACCCAGGCATGTGCCCTGACTGGGAATTGAACCAGCGACCCTTTAGTTCACAGGCCCTCACTCAATCCACTGAGCCACACAAGCCAGGGCCTGAACATATGATTTTAAATAGTAGATAGGTCTTTTGGCCCAGGATGTAAGCACACACCATGATATTCTAACAACCAAGAAATAATTAATTCTCTTAATAACTTACAATGGTTTTATTATCTAATAACACCTATAATGTGTGAAGAAAACTGATCAACAATAATTTTAAAAAGGAAAAATATTGAACAGTCTTTATAGAGATCACAAAACCTAGCTGAATGAAAACCTGGGAGTTGGGGGGCTCTAACACTAATCTTGGGTGGCTAACCTCATATAAGTCATTAATTCTCAAACCAATTACTATCATCAATAATATTATTATTGCTATAAAATTAACATTATAAAATTATTTTAGAGTAAATTAATAATAATTAATAATTGATCTGTAAGAATAAGTAATTTATATATACACTCAAGGAATTGTACATTTAGAAAACAGAAAATATAGCAATAGTTTTTTATTCAAAAAGTATTTTGGAAACTAAAATTAAGGTAGAAATACTGAAGAACCAGAGTCAAATTCACAAGATATATCAGGGTGAGCACAAAATGCAGGAAGGTTTAAAGTTCTCTGGGGCTAAATCAATGCACAGAATAATTAAATTTTGCCCATGAAGGAGTGATTATTTCTGCCTTTGTTTATATGAGTAAAAAGAGAAAGAAATTTTCATTAATATGCATTTTATGAAAGAGGCTATCAAAATAGCCAATAAGCAAATGGAAAACATGCTTAACATTACTGCTCAATAACATCAAGGGAAGTGCAAATCAAAACCCAAAATAAGAACCTACCTGAACGGCTAAAACTAAAAAGGCTAACAATTCTAAGTGTTGACAAAAATGTAAAAAAAGTGGAAATCTCATAGACTCTTGGTGGAAACATGAAATGATATAATAACTTTGAAATAGTACTTGGTAATACCTATTAAAAGTAAATATATGCCTACTATGACCAAAGAATCCCAATGTTACACACATACTCAAGAGAAATGAATTACAAAAAAGACTTCTTAGCAACTTTTTTCATAATCACCAAAAACTAATAACCCAAATGTCCATTACCAGTAGAACAAATAAACATTTTGTCATATTCACTGACCTAGCAATTAAAAAGAAAAAATTGCTTCAAAACAATCAGCATGAATGATTTTTAAAGACATAATCAAGAGCAAAATGACTCAAAGGAGTACAGCTTGCAGGATCCCATTTTAGTAAAGTGTACCAACTGGTAAAAACTAGTCTGTCTCGTGAAAAGTCAGATTTGTTTGGAGAGGCAATCATGGATAACTGGGTACTGTTGATAGAATAGGGACAAAGTGGAGCCTTCTGGCATGCCAAAAATGTTCTATTATCTTCATCTTGGTGGGGTGGTTACAGTTACTCAATTGAGTGTGTATATTACATAAACATAAAATCTTACCACTTGAGATTTGTGTATTTTATAGAATGTGTCTATACTTCAATAAAAATTAAAAACTAAAGATTCTACACCTTGGGAGCAGAGGTGGGTGGAAGACTTATTAGAGATCTCCTTTTCATAGAGAGCACAAGGAGTGAACATTGCCGATGTCTTGTTTGCTTCCTCGTTGCCCAGCGTGAAGAACCACTCTCAATGGGTCCTTTGTTTGCTGTAGCATATTGGTCTCTGCCTATATGATGTGTGGATTAGTTTCCTGGGGCTGCCATAATAAATTACCACAAATGTGGTGGCTTAACACAGCACAGAGAAATGTATTTTCTCACAGTTTGGAGACCAAAAGTCTAAAATTAAGATGTCAACAGGGCAGAACTCCTCAAAAGGATATCAGGTGGCTTCATTTGTGGGTGAATCATCCCAATCCCTGCCTCTGTCTTCACATCCTTCTACATGTCTCTGTCTTTTTCTTCTGTTACAAGGACACTTGTTATTAGATTTAGGGCTGGCCCAGATAATCCAAGATGATTATCTAATTTAGAGAGCTTTAACTTAATCACATCTGCAAAGACTTTTTTCCAAATAAGTTCATACTCAACAGGTTCGTGGCATTAAAACTTGGACAATCATTTTGGGGGCTGCCATTCAACACACTACAACATGCAAAGATTTAAACAAATGGAACTCCCCATTGTATTTAGTATAATGCGTTACCTTTAGCCAGATAAGATTAATAAAAATGTATATTTGCTTTGTATTTTCCAGATGTTAGAGGGGTTTTCATTTTTTTATCTGATTTGCTAAATCAGATAAAAATACTTCTACCTTCATAATCAGACTCTATTTAACAAAAAAAGAGATTTACTATGGTAGCCTGGATATATTTACTCATCACCTCTTCATTTATTTAACCAGTGGGAACCCTGCCAAAGAGACAATGTTGAAAGTTTTAGTCTCAGTTCATAAGGGAGAATTGGTTTGTGTCAATTTTAAAGAAGGGGAGAGTGACATCCAACTTCTAACTCACTAAGAAAAGGGTTCAGAATTACTTCAATGGTAACACTCACAGAATATGACATCATGTGATAGAGGTCAAAATTCTTCAGGTAAAACTTCCTAAGAAATAAGTTGAACACTACATAGAAATGTTTAACTAAAAACATAAAATTGGTTCTTAACTAAATCTAAGAAGTTCTTTTTTCTGTTGTTTTCATTTGTGGTTGCTAAACTTGTGCACCGTAAGCCTAATGATGTATTGTTTCCTGTAATTCAATACTTTCATTTTTCAAATATCAAATATTATATTTATAATTTTAGAAATAGCAGTGTCTTTTACAAACATATATTGTTTCTTTTTTCCTGAAATTACGGTATAAATTTGTGTAGTTTATATGTGTATTACGTATGTTTCTTTTTTAAATGAATTCACTATTGTAGTTAAAGAACCACTTTCATATTTATAAATATTGAACAATTACTTATGTAAAATAGACATTTTACTAACAAAAATATCCTATAAGTAACCTATGGGTATTACATATTTAAAACGTAAACGTAATTTCACTTATAAAGTTTGATTTTCATATTACTTACCTATGCATGGAATGAGACTCACCTGTGTTACTTCTTTAAAATGCATTGGTTATTGCATTATAAGAAACAACTCTGGATTCACCAACGGTGTGAGTGATGATCTCAAACCAAATATCCTTACCTACTTTTAAGTCCTGTCAAATTTTTAAAAAGGAATTTTATTTTTCTAAATAGCTGTACAGAAATGGAAAATTGCCTTTTGTTGTCATGCAAAAGACAAGATTCTAAGAACACTGCAAAGAAGCATTTCCCTACAATAGCATATTGTGAGGTGTGCACTTAAAAGGGCTTTTCTATCCCTGATATTGTCATAGGGCAGATGCCTGCAGCAGCAGCCATGTCTGCATTAAGACCTAGATTTTCCCAAGAGCTAACTATTGGAAGCATTTTAGATTACAGTACAAAATACTCCCTGACCATTTACACTTTTTTATGTGTGGTAAAAGGTAAGTTTTAAAATGAAAAGCACAGGCAGTGGGACAAGACGTAGCAAGGAAGACTCAAAAACATAAAGAAGAATAGCAGCAGCTGACAGCTGGACCTGTTACAGAAACCAGTGACTCTGTCCTATCATGGAAGCATCTACCTCAAGACAGGCCAGATTCCAAATGGTCTGGCACGATTGGGAAGGAGACCGGAAACCAGACTACCTGGGTTAGAAGGAACCACCTGGCTGTAAGCATAAGCTAGGGGAATAGAGCTAACAACACAGCTAAGTGGTTAAAGGTTTGCATAATTTCAGGCATACCCAAAGGCAAATACAATACATAAACAAACAGTCACATAACTAAACAACTATGGTGTTGGCTGTGTGAAAGGAACTAATGAGAGAGTGAGCTAGAGAACGACAGGAGAGAGTAGGTATTTTAGAGTCTGGAAAGACCTCTGTGATATGGTGGCATTTCTTTTCAATCTTGACAATTGGACAGTAACTATGGTAAATTCTCTTCTGTGTGATCAGGATCTAAACATTGTAACCATAAGGTACAGTGCAAAAATAAACTTCTTCGACCAAACCAAAACTGCCTGCCTTATATCCCTCCAAAAGCATAAAGATACCTTCCATGCAAAATTTCATGTATAAAAAAGACAATTGACTGGACTGGTGAATTATCTTCCAGTTTTTTTGAATTCCAAAGTCACTGTAAACAGTTTACAGAAAGAGGCAGTTCACTGGGTTTAGCACCTGGCAGCTTACCACACGGCACTTAACCCCAGCCGGAGCACCACTTGTGCCTTCCAGTCCACAAGAGAAATTCCCTCCAACATTCCAGTGTCAACCCTGGCACACGAAAGACAAAAAGGTACTTAACCAATGGGAGCTGCTTTGGTGAGCTTTAATAAAGAAGTAAGTATTTCAGCTAATGGAAAAGCCAAATGTATAGAATACCTACAGTTCTTTCTAGGCTTTCAAGGATTTCGATATGCTTTAGTTTGGAAGTGTTCCTTTATTACACAAACTGTAGTGTGTATTATAGAAAGATCTTAAAATGCAAAACTGCAAAAAAAAAAAAAAAAAAAAAGGGAAACAGGAAAACTTTCCTCTGTGGTAGAGTGTGGGTAGTAACAGACCGATTGTTGATCCTGCCTGTATCTATACAACCCTTACCAGTAGCTCTATGGTGCTCTCCGACTCTGTGTAACTGTTCCACTTCATTTAGGCCAATGAAATTCCGATGAGCATGACACAGCAGAGACATAAAAGGAACTTGCATGATTGAGCACACCTGCTCTAACACTGCCGCAGCCGTAAGGTAGACACACCCAGCCTAGTCCTAGTGTGCCTGGAGAAGAATGAGAGACCCAAGGACCAGAGCTGACTTGCCCTAGTCTTCCTTCCCAGTCCAGGCCACCCTAGAAGCTACCCACACTTGCAAGAGAGCCTAGCCAAAAGCAGCAGACCCACCTAGCCAACCTACGCCTGACAGTAAACACATTAGATGAGCTAAATCTGGGCCCGATGCACTGAACCCTGCAGACTCAGAATCAAAATAAATACTTACTGTTGTGTCCCTTTGAGATTGGGGTTGTTTGTTAGGGAAAATCATTGTGACAATCAACTTCTGATATGCACACCACCATGAAACAGATCAATTTAACATCACCCTAACTTTACTTTAACTTTTAGCACAATTTGTGAACTTTGTAAAGGTTAAAGAGAGTTACCTAAGTCAGTATAAAAATTCAGCTGTCATTCTTCTTTTTTTAAATTTCAGATTCTTTTTTTAAATATATTTTATTGATTATGCTATTACAGTTGTCCCATTTCTCCCCCATCATTCCCCTCAACCCTGCACACCCCCTCCCACCCACATTCCCCCCTTTACTTCATGTCCATGTGTCATTAGTTCTTTAGCTTCTACATATCCCACACTATCCTTGCCCTCCCCATGTCTATTATCTACCCACTGTCTATGCCACTTATTCTCTGTACCTTGTCCCTCTCTCTCCTCCTCTCACTCCCCTGTTACTAACCCTCCATGTGATCTCCATTTCTGTGTTTCTGTTCCTATTCTAGAGTTTGCTTAGTTTGTTTTTGTTTTAGGTGTGGTTGTTAATAGCTGTGAGTTTGCTGTCTTTTTACTGTCCTATTTTTTATCTTCTTTTTCTTAGATAAGTCCCTTTAACATTTCATATAATAAGGGTTTGGTAATGATGAACTCCTTTAACTTGACCTTATCTGAGAAGCACTTTATCTTCCCTTCCCTTCCCTTCCATTCTAAATGACAGCTTTGCTGGATAGAACAATCTTGAATGTAGGTCCTTGGCGTTCATGACTTGGAATACTTCTTTCCAGCCCCTTCTTGCCTGGAAGGTCTCTTTTGAGAAATCCGCTGACAGTCTGATGGGAACTCCTTTGTAGGTGACTGTCCCCTTATCCCTTGCTGCTTCTAGAATTCTCTCCTTCATTTTAATCTTGGCTAATGTAATTATGATGAGCCTTGGTGTGTTCCTCCTTAGGTCCACCTTCTTTGGGACTCTCTGAGCTTCCTGGACTTCCTGGAAGTCTATTTCCTTTGCCAGATTGGGGAAGTTCCCTGGTATTTGTTCAAATAAGTTTTCCACTTGTTGCTCTTCCTCTTCCCCTTCTGGTACCCCTATAATTCAGATGTTGGGGCATTTAAAGATGTCCTGGAGGTTCCTAAGCCTCTCCTCATTTTTTTGAATTCTTGTTTCTTCCTTGTTTTCTGTTTGGTTGTTTGTTTCTTCCTTCTGATCCACTCCATTGATTTGAGTCCCAGTTTTCCTCCCATCTCTATTGGTTCCCTGTGCATTTTCCTTCATTTCACTTACTGTAACCTTCATTTGTTCATCTAATTTGTGACCAAAATCAACCAATTCTGTGAGCATCCTGATCACCAGGGCTTTGAACTATGCATCTGATAGGTTGGCTATCTCTTGGTCACTTAGATGAATCCGCTCTGGGGCTTTGATTTGTTCTCCCGTTTGAGCCATTTTGGGGAAGTTTTTTTTTTGTTGTTGTTGTTGTTTTTTGTTGTTTTGGGTTTTGTTTTGGTTTTTTTTTTGGTCTTGTCACGGCTGTTACATAGTGAGGGGCAGAGCCTTAGGTGTTCCCCGGGGTGGGGAAGCCCAGTTGCTAGGTAGTGATGCTGTGTGGGGGCAGGGTCCTAGAGAGAACAATGGTACTTGCTCTGCTCTCTCTCAGATTCCAGTCCCTTCCGATGTTTCCCCTTCCCCTGGATTATCTGCGCATGAATGTGGGACCACCTGGTCAGCCAGCTGCCTTACATAGCCTCACTGGGTCTGCATCATTGCCATCCCATGCCCAGGGTCCGTTGGCCACCACCTGTGCACCTGGGATCTGCCAGCCACAGCTACCTGTGCACCTGGGTCTGCCAAACTCCACTTTTTCCTGCTGCGACTCTGCCCCTCTTATTGGTCTGAATGGTTGTTGGACTTCTGTACAGTTCAATTTTCTGTCAGTTCTGGTTGTTTTCTTGTTTCTAAATCTTTGTTGTCCTTAATTTTGGTTGTGTGAGGAGGCACAGTGTGTCCACCTGTGCCTCCATCTTGGCCAGCCCACCTGTCATTCTAACAGTGAAAGATCCTCATGGTAAATTGGAGCAATTTCTAGTTTGCCATCCACACAATCAACAAAGGTGGGAAAACTGGACTATCCCATCAAGTCAGGAAAGTAAAATAGGCTCCATGTAGGGAGTGAAGCTGTAGTAGGGTTGCGTTGCAGGTAGACATTCCAAGTGGAAGGAACAGTGGGACACCTAGGGCTCTTTCTTCCCTTGCAAGTCACTCTGGCCAATTTAGATAAACAAAAGAAACTATTGGAAAGAAACTGGATAGCTCACAGAACCAAAAAGAAAATCAACCCAAATTCTATCCTTAGTAAGGACAGAAAATGGGTATCTCTAGAGAGCTCAGTAGCAGTGACATGTCTCTTTTGGATGCTTCTTCTGTGAGTTCTAACCACTGTGAGCCTATTACTCCACTCAGAGTCAAAGACCTGGCAAAGGTTGTCCAAATGGTTAAGAGTCACACAGGCCCTTTCCCTGTCCTTAGTGAGCAGGGGAGGGAAGGCAGGGCACCGTGACTGACAGCTATGCAAGATTCACTGAATAAATAGAAGAAACAGCCATAAAGTAAGAGAGATGTGTTTCAGGAAAGGCAAAAAAAAAAAAAAAAAAAGCACCAGAAACAAGAAGAGCAGTTGAGCAAATGCTCTCGTTTATGTCAGACGAATACAGGGGAATAATCTACTTGCTTTAGATAGGCCCCTAGCTGAGAGGGGAAATGGTCTGTTTGCATCAAGAGACAGATGTCTCCAGGAAGGTTTCTCCGTCTCAGGGAGCTTGCTCCTCCATTAAACTAAAGGAGCTTAGCAGGCGGGAAGTGTGTCCTTCCAGAAAAGTGTGATTGCTTCCCAGCATGGCTCCCACTCGCCCAAAGGGTACTGGAAAACCACCCCGTAAAAACAGCTCCTCCAAAGCACCGGGATCTGAGCAAAGGCAGCGGGGACCACGTGACTGATGCGAATGGGTGGAAATGAGCATGAACAAAATTCTGAAGTACAAATTCTGTAGGCTCCATCATTTTTTTGCTAAACCAAGTAGACTCAAGTATAACAAAAAATTAAAAAAAAAATTCAGAACTTCAGTTGAGAAAAGTTTACTTCATGAGTTGGGTCCAGTGATCCATGTGCCACACAACATCCAATGGCAGGATTTACCTGCAAATGAACCACAGGAGGCTATGACCAGTCACAGCTACTGGCCACGTTTGCAGGGCTCGGGGCAAGAGAACTAACAAAAATTCATATTCCATCTGTCCAAAGGTTTAAGAAGATTTAAACCAAACTAATAAACCATTAAATCAGATAGGTTCTACTCCTCTGCCTTGATAAATATCCCTGCACAAAACCTGGAGCCAGGTGGAAATTCAAAATTCAACAACATTTTGAGGTTACTATACCTGAACATAGAATGCAGGGAGATCCAGTGCCCCACCTTTGGCCTGAGGCCTGCTCCCCTTTTCTCCCAACCTCAGCTCTAACCCATACCTCAGTGCCCCTCATGAACACGCATGTAGAAATCCCAGCTCACGGATTCAAGCTCATCCTCCATGGCCCATACCCTGCAATCAGCCTCCTCTTGGACACACTTGGGAGCAGGGTTATGTGTGCCAATGCACTTATCTCCTGTTGTGATAGCAGATGCTAGGAAGGGGACCATTGAATGGGCCGTGATGTGACACCAAGATCCCACCTCAATGAAAGACACCTCATCTTATGAGAGTGTAGGCAGATAGATACCTTTTAGTTGTTAGTCCCTTTAGGATTGCTTCCACTGCAGAAATCTGCCTCGCCCCAGGGGCAACCCACATTCGATGATTGATTCATATAACACTGTACAGGCCTGCCCACCTGGGCCAATTTGGTACAACTCACAAATGTCATTCTAGTTCCATGAAGTCAGCAGAACATTCACCGGACCTGCAACATAGTTCAACTTCTCCCTCTGCCAATCCTGCTTCCTTCCCTGAATGTCCCCAAAGTCATTCCTTTCTGAACATGCTGCATACTCAACTCTTTGCAGTCTGCTTCCTGGGGAATCTAACTTGAGCATCTGCAGAGACCCTGGAAGCAGGTGTAGTGCTCTATGAAGAGGAATTTCAGGATGCTGTGGTCCAAAAAGGCAGGGCACAGGCTCAAGTGGGCACATCCTTCACCTCAGGGACCCTTCATTGTATGGAGAGAGTTCCTCCAGAGTGGGGTCCTCTTGACTAAATCTAAGAGCAGCACTAATCAGCTTTACTGCTTTCAAAGGCTTTTCCTGATGCCATCATATCAGTTTCCTATGGATGCTATAATAAACTGTCTCAAACTTAATGCTTTAAAATGACTCATGTGTATCCTCTTACCGTTCTCAAGGTCAGATGTCCAAAACTGGGTCTTAAGGTGCTGAAATTAAGGTGTCAGCAGGCTGCAGTCCTTCTGGAAACTCTAAAGGAGAATCATTTCCTGGCCTTTTTCCAGCTTCTAGAGGTGTCCCTCTGCTTGGCTCATGGTCCCTTCCTCCAACTTCAAAACCAGAAGTGTAGGTTTTTCAAATCTCTCTCTGACTCTGACATTCCTGCCTCTCTCCTAAAAGGACACTTGCAGTTACACTTAGGGCCCACTGAAATAATCCAAGGCCATCTCTCTCTTTCAAGAATCTTAATTCGTCACAATTGCTTTCCTTTTTCTTCTGCGTACTGTACATAGTCATAGGTTTGGGGGATTAGGACATGGACATTTTGTAGAGAACATTATTCTACCTACCACACTTAAAGTGGGAAGTCTAAATTTTAGCTAATTTTGTGAGATCTACTCCATGTTTCAATAGATCAGCAAATCTATCAATATCTTGCCTGTCAACATTCACAGGCTTGAGGTCAAGACGCCAGCATGATGTCCTTATACAATTTGTTTTCAAAAGTGCTTGAAAGAGTTACCTTTATTTCCTGCCTCTGATTTCCTTTCCTTTATTTAACATTGAACCCACTCCAGTCAGGTGCTCATCTTCATTGGTTATTAAAGTAATAAATGATCTCCACATTTCTAAATTAAATATTCATCTTCAATCCACATCTTACTTGACCTATCAGTAGCCTTTGACACAATGATCACTTCTTTCTCTCTTTCTTTCTCTCTCTCTTTCTTTCTTTCTTTATCCCTTTCTTTCTTTCATCTTTTCCTACTTTCTTTATTTTGTATGGTACTTTCTTTTTTTCCTCTTAACCTCTCTATCCTGGGAAGGCTCAGTGTTGTTTGACCATTACTTCTTATTTCCCACCATCCTAACATCAGGATGTCCACTATGTCTACCTTTTATGGGCTGAATTATATCCCCCCAAAAATATTCATTATGTTGAATCCCTAACCCCTATTACTTTGAATTATGACTGTATTTGGAGATAGAGCTTTTCATGAGGCAATTACAGTAAATGAGGTCATAAGGGTGGGGCCCTGATCTAATATGAGTGGTATCCTCATTAGAGGAAGAGACAGTAGGGATGCACACAGAGAAAAGGCCATATGACGATACTGTGAGAAGGTGAGCATCTGCAAGCCATGGAGAGAGGCCTCAGGAGAAACCAGCCCTGCTGGTTCCTTGCCCCCAGAACTGTGAGAAAACAAATTTCTATTGTTAAAGACCCTCAGACCCTGATATTTTGCTGTAACAGCCCTAGCAAACTATTATGCCATCCTTGGATATCTTCTCTTTATATATATATATATATATATATATATATATATATATATATATATATATGAACAAAAAATATTCTCTTGGAAATTTCATACAGACCCAAGGTTTCAAAATATCATCCATGTTCTGGTGACTCTCTAATTTTTAATCACCAGCTCTGACCCTGTTTTTTAAATCCAGACTCATATGTGCAACCACAAACTTTCCCTGACATTCCCCATGAGAAGTGATAAATGAGCATCTCATATTTATGATGGAGAAAATTGAGCTCCTGATAAACACCCTGCAAAAAACTTCCCTTCTCACTCACTTCCCCAATGCAATAAATGGCAAACTCAATTCTTACCGCTCCTTGGCCCAAACACATTAGAACTGTCTATGACTCCTCCCTGCTCTCATCCATCAGCAAATTCTGTCAGCCCCAGCTTCAGAATATATCCACAATTGAACCTTTCTCAGTGAAGACTCAGGTCCAAGTCACAGTCATCTCACTCCTGGGTTATTGCAATAACCCCTCACAGGTCTCTGCTTCCATCCCATCCTCCCAAACGCTATATTCTCCGTGCGGCAGCCAGAACAATCCTTTTGATCATGAGGTTTTTCTTTCCGAAACTCTCCAGTAATTTCACATCAAACTCAAAGCCGACATCACAGACCTTCAAGTTCCTGTGTGATGTGGCACCCTGTTACCTCCCTGACCTTCCCTCTCCTCTACTCCTCCTCCCTCACCTTGCTTCAGCCACCATCCTTCCTCAGGCATGCTCCCACCTAAGGGCCCATCTGTTTGCTGTTTCCTCAAATGGGGTCTTTTCCATGGGTTTCAACATGGCTCACTCCCTCACCTTCTTCAGATCTCTGTTCAAATAAGATCTTCTCACTAAGGTCTCCCCTGACCATGTTACCTAAAACTGCAACACACCTCCTCCCCCGACATTTCTCAACTCCCTTACCTTGTTCTCCTTGGTACTTATGAAGTCTAATACCTTATTTATTGTGTTCATCTTCTGCCTGTCCCACTAGAATGTAGCCCAATGGCCAGAATTCAAGTCTGTATCCTCACCCATCAAAACAGAATACTCAATACCAAATTGTTAGGTCCAAAGTATCACTTAAAACTATTTATCCAGCATATTACATATTTGGTTGAGGTATAAACATATACACATATACCATATTTAAGTAAGGCAGTAGGTACATTTATATGTACACTAACGTATCTCAGTAGGAAAAACACGAGAAAGAAGTAGAACAATACATTAAGAGTAGATCATTATGAGTACTTGTCTAAGTAATTGTCTGAGTAGTGGGAAATAATTCAAGGCACTTTTGATTATGTTTTATTACTCTTCAGTATACTTTAAATTTTTAGATTCAAATGTAGAAATGATTATCTTTAAGTCTACAAGAGAATCAATAACAGCTTTTCCAAAATGCATAATTTAACAGGAAAATCAAGATGGAATTACCGTACTTTAAAAATCCTAAAAGTGGTATCAGAAATTTTTACATAAATTATTATACCTTAACCTCAATGATTCATGGTATTTTTTTTGTTTAAAGAAAGAGAATTGCTAAATGTTCTGAAGATAAACAAAAGTCCAAATAATTTGTATTCCTCCAGTTTGGACCCCTTGAATTTTAATTATGTTTTTGCTGTATTGAAAAGACTAATGACTAACCTCCCTCTGCTAAAACAAGAATTTTAAGTAAATCAATAACAAGGAGGTAAGATTATCTACTGAGTTCTTTGGTGGGGAAAATCCTATGGATTATCTTGATTGCAAAAATTCTTAAGAGCAAGTGAAAAGCAAGGCAGCAAACTGTATATTTAGCATAGATTCTTGCCTGTAGCTACAATATAGGGTTATCCGAGATGCCAGGGAAATCCGTCTGCAAAATTCTTCTCATGTCAGGCAGGGTCACAGAATCAGTCTGGATTATAAGGTAAGAGTCAGCCTTAAGCAACATTGCCAAGCCAATAAACTTGTCTCCGGTGTTGTACGTGCCACACTCTTGCACAAACCTATCCTTTGGGTCCCCCCTTCCACTCTATGCCTGAATGGGCCCCATGTCCTCTACCTGAACACCTTCTCACTCCTTCTCACTCCAGCTGTCGGGACTGACCCACCGTAAATCATGCTGCCTCCATGCTCGAGTCATGTGACTTTTTCTCCTCTCCCTCTTGCCTGTCCCCAGTCTCCAACCAATCCGGAGAACTCCTTTGCCCTTAAAAAAAATAATAATTTAACTCCTGATGGGCACAACAATCTGTTACAAGTTTTCTTTCTTTCAGGCAGCAGACTCAGATTAACAAGGCCCTTCCGAAGGTCACGAGTAAGACAAAGTCTGGCTGTGACACAGAGGACCACAGACACTGTTGCTCAACCAGTGGTGGAAAGACTCTGGAGCAGGCAAGCCTTAGGAGTCGCACCGTACCAACAGCCACCCATTCTGGGAGTGCCAAGCCTTGACTGAAGGAGTAAACATTGGCAAGCATTTTGGCAGCATTTTATTGGAGTTGGTGGGAGAAATGAAAAGGGAAGAAGAAAATAGAGACAATAAATAGGGCAGAAGCTTAGGATATGAGTTCATGGAAATGCCTAACGGACCCCATGGAAACAGAAAGGCAAATAGAATAGCTGTAAAGTGTAAAGCTGAAGTGTAACCTCCCTTTCTATTACCCAAGTCTTCAATATAATCAGCAACTCTCACAAATGCCTGTGTGCTCTATGTTCCTCATTGGGAACAACTTAGATGAGCAAAAGGATCAGAATTCTTCTTGAAATGACTAAATGAGCCATTTCCTGAATTTCTTCAGCAAAATCAGAGTTGTTGAGACCAAAAAAAAAAAAAAAAAGATCATGAAAATGTGAGCCACGCTTCTCTCTGGGAGGCTTATGTGATGTTCAGTCTCTTAGTCTCCCACAACCCCCCATTGGGATGGAGTTCTGACCAGTTTCATCTGATTCTCAAAGGTTGAGCTGTCTCAAATGACGTGTGAGCTACAGAAGCTAAGTTGAAGTAAAAGTGACACCAGTGCCACCCCAGAACATGGCCAAGATAAAGGGCTCTCAGTGGATCAGCTATTTCCCATGGAAATTACTGACCAAAAACCATTAAGTCTTGCTGTCATTTCCCTTAGGTTTTCACGGCCTAGAAATTCTACTAAGATGTATCTGAGCAAAAGTCTCCCAGAAATGGTGAATCCAGGGCAAGCTCTGATTAGCACTTGTTGTCAAGAATACCTTAGATAATTTGAATGTACAACAGGTCATGATGTGGCATCTCCATGTTCATAATGAAGCCACAGAAGACGATCACATAACTTGGCTACTTGCGGGCTGGTCCAAGCAAGCAGCATCAATGGGTAGCCCACCCGTGTTTTTAACTCCTTCCTGGAGAGCTGCTTTCCTCTCTCTCCCACCTCCCCTCAACCCAAATAAAATTCACTCTTTTCCCGAATCCCTCAATCCAAATGTCACCCCTTAATTCAGCAATTATTTGCCTGCAACATGAGCAATAGCATTTACATGTCTTTCCCCTCCTTCTCCAAAAT
The DNA here is from genome assembly GCA_004027475.1 of Anoura caudifer. Taxonomy (NCBI): domain Eukaryota; kingdom Metazoa; phylum Chordata; class Mammalia; order Chiroptera; family Phyllostomidae; genus Anoura; species Anoura caudifer. Next base: position 43,397 of record PVKU01008150.1, read on the forward strand.
GCCTTGTTACATCAAGTGTATGACTTCTTATACTTGACACTGAGCTCGGTGTTTAAGAGATGTGCAATAATATCTGTTGGAAGCAATGAAAGGCCCTTCCCCCTTCGGGGGCTTTGCTTTTCCCTTGAATTCTTTCCCCAGTTTCACTCATTTTTAGGTCTTTGACTCAACTGTCACTTTTTATGGACCCTTTTTCTCACTTTCTCTAAAGTAGGTCTCTACTCCAATTACTCTCTTAGGCATCACCTCATTGCTTTTCTTCAGATCAATGATCATAATCTGTTATTATCTTATTTCTTTCTGTACTTTTTCATCAACATCTATCTTGCAAGTTACCTGTGAGTGGGAGCCTCGTGTGTGCTATTCACAGCTTCTTCCTCAATGCCTGGAGCGTAGAAAGCACTCACACTATTGTTGAGAGGATGACTCTGGGTGTGGGCTGGCAGCAGAGTTCTGTGTAGGTTTCCAGCCCCATGACACAAGCTGAGAAATACCAGGTAGTCAGGCAGCAGTTCCTACGTGGGAATGTTTTTGCATATGCGCAAGGTTTGCACTTACTTGTCAGTGCACTTGTTAGGCCTGTGAGGTGTGGCACTTGACACGACAGTGTAAATCTCACTGGCCTCTCCATGCAGGTGTCAGTGCTCAGTGCACCAGGCAAGCCCATTGGCAGAGGTCCACATTCCTGTTAGGACTTTCCACCCGCCAAACACGGCACAGCTGCCAAAGAACGCGGACCACTTTCCTTCTGCACACGCCTAGGTCTTTGTGGCCTTTGTTTGTTTTGTTCTGACACATCCAACCTTTTTCTTTTCCCTATTTTTTCTTTAGCTAGAGAGGATTTGACTGTTCTATTGAAAATGTTCATGTCTTTTTCCCCCTAAAAAAATACATCTTTAAAACTTTTGTTGAATATATTGGGGTGACATTGGTTAATAGAATTATGTAGGTTTCAAGTGCACCAATCTAGAATACATTATTTGTATACTATGTTCTGTTTACCATACAAAGTCAAGTGTCCTTCCTTCACCATTTATCCCCAAGTCTTAAAGTTTATTTAATCTTGTTCCAAACTTTACAAAAACAGTGATGCTTGTAGGATGGAAACTTATATTCCTGCTAGGATTGCTTACCACTGTAAGTATTTAAGTAAATTTGCCTCTTAAGCTCTGCATGTGCACACAAACAGCCTTCGAATATCTTTTTGGAAACACCAATTTATCTTGTTCTAAATGCTTTGATATTTATAATCATGGCTCATCTTCCTTTAATGATATAACTAAAATTCTAGATAACACCATCAGGGAAAAACTGGCATTCCTCACATTCTCTTTAGTAAAAAGTTATGGCTTTAGAACATATGTTTATTTGCCTTTAAGAGCATAACAGTTCTTGATAAAGAGTAATTTTATTCTATGAAAATATCAATTTTGTATATAACTGTTGGATAATCCATTTCAATTTTCTGTCAAAATCTAATGTGTAAAAAGTATTTTATTGAAGCCAAACAATATTTTCTTCATTTTATTTTACTTTTTATGCACAAATGTCACAAAATTAGTCAGCCAGGAGAAACAAATTTGATAGCATTTTTTAAATAAACCATTATCTGCTTGGAAGTAAAAGCAGATTGTTAGTCAGGGGGAGGGGTGCAAAACCATGTAGTCTAATATAAAGTTTAATGAAAACTTTTTCCAATAAACATTCAACGTCAAGTCGATTTTTTTAAATTTTTTTCAGGGGAGAGCACAAACGAAGTCCCCACTACCACCAATCATGCGGTCGAGCTTCCCACATTCGGGGAAATCACGGAGGCCAGCACATCCGGCGTGTGGTGGGTGAGCCTCAACCGGGGAAAACCGCCTTCGTGATCGTGGCATCACCCCTGCCAGGTAGTATGTCAAGTAGATATTTCTGTAAATCAAATTCAGTGTTTTTAGCAGAACCAATTCATTAACCTACTCCATAAGAGAGAGACCATCAGTGATAAAGTCTCTCAACCACTCTGCTCTCTATGCCTTATCCTTCCCAACAAAGCAAAGACCTCTCAACCTGGCATCCAGGGTTCCAATAGCACAGCCCTTGGTCCTCTCCTACTGCTGTTCCCCGCAGTTTGCCCAGCACACTGGATTGCTCTCCATTTTCAGGTCGTTGGCATGAGCATTCACACTTCCGTGCTTCTCTGGATGGTGTTCCTTCTTTATCCTTCCCAATTATCCAGCCTGGATAAACAGTTCATTCATCTGTGTTCCCATACAATTTGATATATCTAGTTATTAATTTAATTGTTCAAACATCTGTCTCTCCATCTTGCCACCTCCCCAACTCCTCCAGAGGAGTAAAGTTTTCTTACTCACTTTGTAGTCCTAATAGAGAGCCTATTAGTACACTCTGGCCTACATAGTCACTCAAAGATTGTCTGAACTTTCATAATTGTTTAAATCTACAATTGTTTAAATCTATAGTTCTGCATTGGTCTGGATATTTCAACTATTACCAGAAAAAAAAAGAAAACATTACATCTAATGAAAATATTGTCAAGAAAATCCTTATTTTTAAAAAGTCTTTATTGACTAGTTTTTAAACCCTTTAAAAAAATTCTTATTGACTAACTGTCATGTCATATTATCCAGGTGAGTTGTTCAATTCAGCACCCACATCTTGCATTTTAAAAAGAGGAGGAATTTTGCGCATTATTTCAGGAACTAGAAGAAAATATCAAGATTGCTTACATTAATTCTTACTAAATTAAAAATTAATATTATGTGATTAAGTCACTGAACCAAGAGTATGCTGGGAAATCAAGTGAAGAAGAGCATGTTCCTGAAAACATTACAAAGAGGATAAAGTTACACCAAGAAAATGATGAGTCTATTATTAGCAATCTGTGATTTATATCAACACAAAATAAAAGATCAGATTAGCTGTCTCTGTCAATCTCCTAACATATTAGCTTTCCACCTTTGTTCAAAATGAGTTTTTTTGTCTCTCTGGTACAGATGAAAAACTGCATAAAATCCAGCTCTTTTTGCTGTAGTCAGCTCTATGAATATATATAGGAGCGATGTTTATGGCCATACCTTCATTTCTTATTTCATTGAATTACAGTGACGCTGATGAAAACACTGGACCTCAGGGGTTTGCCGTCATGGGGCAAGCGAGGTTCTCCGAGGCCATGCCAGCAGACTGTCTTTGCAGCCGGTGCAGCTGCAATGCAAGGTCACTCCACCTGGGACTGCCATTGCTGTGGATTGCCAGCATGACCATCATATTCACCAAATACATAAAATACCAGAACTCTTATTTTGTGTACAACTAAGTGTGCACCAAAATTTCTTTTTCTCCCTGTCTGTTAAAAGAAGAAGTTGCATGACTCCACCAACCCTGAAAACTCTCTTGTTGTGATACTGTGTACATCCTTAAACTAAAGGCAATCTTTTTAAATAAGGATTTCATTTATTTATTTTTAGGGAGAGGGGAAGGGAAGGACAAAAAGAGGGAGAGAAACACCAATGTGAGAGAGAAACATCGATTGGTTGCCCTCCTATGCACTCGGTCTAGGGGAGCAAATCCTCAACCCAGGCACATGTTCTGACCGGGAATCAAACCGGCAACCATTTCCTTTGTGGGATGACGCCCAACCAACTGAGCCACACCAGTCAGGGCTAAAGGCAATCTTTAAAAGTCAAACAAACACTTCAATGACATAAATTAAGGGAGAATTAGAAGAATAGGTAGAAAATAAGAGCTGAAGTTTTGAATGTGGAAAAAATTCTGTCTCAGAAATCTTACTAAGTCGTTATTACTTAAAGAGAAAATACAACTTCAAAGCATTGTTAAATGCTCCAAAGGAATAAGCTATCATTTTTTTTGTTTTTTCAACATCTAGAAGAGACAGGAATTCTGTAAGGGATGGTAGAAAACTAACGTGTGTTCATGTTTTCCTTAAAAAATTTACTCATCAAAATTGAAACTTTGTTCCATTCCTTAAGACATTTCACATCATGTATTAAAAGAATAAGATTTTCAAATTATTCAAGGAATAAATCAGCTAATACATTTCAATTTATCTATTGCAAAATAAGAAAAGCATATTTCTGTAATGGGAATCACTTTTTATTTACTTTATACTAGCAAAGATGGCTTTGATTTTCAAAACATTATAACATTTAATAATTTGTTTTGCCCAACCTTCATTTCGGACCAATTTTTACAGAAAACAGCATTTGAGAAGAATGAGAAAGAAATAAGGCGTGAAAGAATAAAGTAACAATTTTAACTGCTTCTGTACAGTAGTTCTTAAATTAAGCTCTCAAGTAAATGAAAAATGACACAAGAAAAAGATCCACTTTAGAGAGAGATCATAATGATATGCAAACTGTTACCAACTTGGTTCTGCTCATTCAAGTTTCAAGACTATAATCTTATGGCCTTTCTCAAAGGCAGCATCCAGCATGTGATGGTTGTTGCATGCTATTTGCATACACATTAATGTGTAAAGAGATCCAAGCGAAGTCTCAAAGTAAACAGCGGAGCCACAGAACACACTAGTGCCTGACAGGAACGTCATGCTGTTAGGGAGCCAACGCAAAATCCTTAACCAAATCAGGGAGTTACGTTGTATAGGCACAAAATTATACAGACATGTGCCTATATATACACACTCCAACACCCATGTGCACATGCACACACATAAAATACTGTCCTTTTTATTTTTTCTAATATTTTATTTCTTTATTTTTAGAGAGAGGGGAAGGGAAGGAGAAAGAGGGAGAGAAACATCAATGTGTGGTTGCCTCTCACATGGCCCCCACTGGGAACCTGGCCCGCAGCCCAGACATATGCCCAGACTGGGAATCCAACCACAAACCTTTGGTTCACAGCCTGCGCTCAATCCACTGAGCTATACCAGCCAGGGCTGCCCTTCTTTTTAAAAATAGTTTAATATTTGAAAGATTCTCAAGATGGAAATACCACCATACTAATCTTCCTGTTCTCTAGAGACCAGACAATATGACAGTTCAGAATGCGGATTCTGAGGCCAGACTACTCTGGTTCAAACCCTTCCACTTCCATTAAAGGTGTACGAACTTGGAACACTTACGTAACTTCTCCATTTCTCAGTATTCTCAGATGTAAAACGAGGATAAGGTCTACTTCATTTGGTTGTTGAGAAGTAGCACTAGAAATATGAAAAGAAAGCACATAAATATCAAAACATGTAATAAAAGGAACCCCCTTAGCTCTTGCTTTTAAAAATTGGGGCTTTTTGTTGATTCCCCCTCCCCCAGTTTTACTGATATATAATTGACATACAGTGCATATGGAAAAATATCTATCCATCTGACAATGGACACTTAGGTTGTTTCCATACCTTGACTAACGTTAATAATGCAGCTGTGAACATGGAATTGCAGCTATTTCTTGAAAATAGTGTTTTCATTTTCCTATATATTCCTACAAGTGAAGTTGCAAGATCATATAGTAGTTCTATTTTTAATTTTTTGTGAAATCTCCGAACTGTTTTCCGTAGTGGCTGTACCAATTTACATTCCTACCAAGAATGCACAAAGTTTCTCCATTCTCCACAACCTCACCAGCATTTGTTATCTCTAGTCTTTTTGATGACAGTCATTCTAACAGGTACAAGGTGATATTTTAGTGTGGTTTTGATTGACATTTCCCCAACAACTGGTGATGTGGAGCAGCTTTTGTCCTGTAGGGCCACCATACACCTACTTTGGAAAAAAATGTCTACTCATGTCCTTTGCCCATTTTTTAATTGGATTACTTCTTTCTCCCCTATTGACTTGTATGAGTGTTTTACAGAATTTAGATATTAAGTCTTTATCAGCCATATATTTGCAATTATTTTTTTTCATTCCATAGGTTGTCCTTACATTGAGTTAATCATTTCTTTTACTATGCAGAAGTTTTTAGTTTCATGTAGTTCTACTAATTGATTTTTGTTTTGTTGCTTTTGCTTTAGGTTTCATAACCAAAAATTCATTGCCAAGACCTACATCAGGGAGCTTGTTTCCTATGTTTTTTTCCAGGAGTCTTATGGTTTCCAGTTTTACATTTAAGTCTTTAATCTATTTCAAGTTAATTTTTTTGGATGGTAAAAGATAGGGGTCTAGTTTCATTCTTTCACATGTGAATATCCAATTTTCCCAGCACCATTTATTAAGAGACTATCTTTTCTTTATTGAGCATGCTTGGTGCCTTTGACAAATATTAATTTTTCATATATACATGAGTTTATCTCTGGGCTCTCAATTCCATTCCATTGGTCCACATGTCTGTTTTTATGCCAGTACCATACTGTTTTGATTAGTATAGCTTTGTAATACAACTTGAAATCAGGCATTTTGATGCCTCTCACTGTGTTCTTCTATCTCAGGATTGATTTGCCTACTTGAAGTCTTTTGTTGGCCCATATAAATTTTAGGATTTTTTTGTTCGATTTCTGTGCAAACTGCCATTGAAATGTTGACAGGGATTGCATTGAATCCATAGGTGGTTTGGGGTAGTAGTCAGGTTTTAACAATATTAATTTTTCTAACCCATAAGCACAGAATATATTTCTATTTATTTGTATTTTCTTTGATTCTTTATCAATTCCTTATACTTTTCTATGTAGATGTCTTTAACCTACTTGGTTAAATTTATTTCTAAGTATTTTATTATCTTCTATGCTACTGTTAATGGGGTTGTTTTATTTATTTCTTTTTCAGATATTTGTTAGTGTACAGAAACACTACTGATCTTTGTATGTTAATTTTGTGAATTGGAAATTTATTAAATGCATCGATTATATGGTTTTTTTGGTGAAGATTTTAGAATTTTCTGTACCTGCAAACAGAGACAATTTTACTTCTTTTTTAATTCCAATGTATTTTATTCTCCTTTCTTGCTTGACTGCTTTGGCTAAGACTTCCAGTACTATGCTAACTAGGGGTAATGAGGGTGAGCACATTTGTCTTGTTTTTTGTCTTCTAAAAAAGTTTTTAACCTTTCATCTTGGAGTATAAGGTTAGCTGTGAGTTTGTCCTGCATAACCTTCATTATGTAAAAGTACACTCCTTCCATACCTAATTTCTTAAGAGTTTTATCGTGAATGAATGTTGAATTTTGTCAAATGTTTTGGGGTTTGGGGCATTATTGAGATAATCAAGTGATTTTTATTACTTCATTCTATTAATTTAATCTTTCAGATTTATTAATTTACATATGTTGAACCATTCTTGCATCCCAGAGATAAATCGTACTTGATCATGGTAAGTGATTCTTTTAATGTTTGTTGAATTCAGTTTGCTAGCATTTCATTGGGAAGATTTACATCTTTATTCATCAGGGATGTTGGTCTGTAATTTTCTTTTCTAGTAGTGTCCCTTTCTGGCTTCAGGGTAGATTTCAGGCAAACAACCTAACATTATACCTCAAGGAAAAGAAAAAAAGAACAATCTAAGGCAAATTTAGCAGAAGGAAGCTAACGATAAAGATCAGAGTAGAAACAAATAACATAGAGACCAGAAAAACAATAGAAAAGATTAACAGTCTAACATCTGGTTCTTATGTGTACGAGTGATGTTGCTAAGAATAATAGATTTCAGGAATTAAGTGCATGTTACATACTAACAATTGAACTAACTGTTTTGTACTCATTTTCTTATTTCATCTTGAAAAATTATATTATTATATTACCACTTGATAGATGATAAAACCCAAGAGCCAAAAGAGCCAATGTCTTTTCTAAGGTCACACAGCTACAAATTTTATGATAAGCATGTAGAATCCAAATAAAATATAATTACATTGCATCATGCATTTAGCCTACTAAAATGAATGCATCAGCTATAACAACAATTAGAATAATTTAGCTTTTCTTTAAACTTGTAACAATTTTTTTATGATGACTTGGGTGACTCATGTCAACCAACATCCTATAAAATTTCAAGCAATAACTTATTTTATTTGGGTTTTCCTGTAAGATGATCTGAGGCAAGAGAAAGTGTTTACAACAAAACTTCTCCCTAGGTAAAAATGAATAAACACTGCTCAGTATCATATTGAATCAAGTTAAGTTTCTTGCTTTGATATTGTACTGCAGTTATATAAGGTATCACTACCATAGGAAGCTGGGCGAAGGGTTCAAAGAGTTCTATGTACTACTTTGGCAACTTCCCATAGGTCTATAATCATTTCAAAATAAAATGTTAAAATAAATAATTTTGACCACATCCAAATACTTGAAGTTTTTCCAAAGCTAAGATATGGAAGTGTGGAGAATTTGTCTCACCCTAATCCTCTCTCTATCCCAACGTACAACTTAGAAACAACTTTTGGAAGAGAAGAAATTCTTTGACGGGCGTGTGTGCGTGTGCGTGCGTGCGTGTGTGTGTGTGTGTGTGTGGTGTGTAGGGAAAGCAGACTGGAAACCAGTAAGGGTCCTTGGACTTGGTGTTGTTGAGTCGTTGGGTCTCTTGGGACAATTTTATTTGCAAGTAAGAGAGGACTCTACACAAATTGGATTAAACTGGAATGCGCTGTTGCATGCAGTCCAGAAAATATTTAGGCTTCTGATATGGTTTGATAAGGACTCCAGTCTATTTATCTATAACTCACTGAGTTCTGCTCACCCTGGTGCTTCAATAGCTTTGCCCTGCGATGGGCTTTTCTGACGATAGCCGAGTGTCTGTAGTAGTTCCACGCCTCACCTTAAGATACCACATCATCAAGAAGAAAGATATCTCCTCTTCTCCTAAACTTTGAATAAATGCCACAAGCTTCACTCTGATTGAAACAACTCTTGTCATGTAACACTTCTGAACCAATTACTGTGACCAGGGAGATGGAATTGCAGCGTGGGCTAAGCCAAAGAAGAGTCCACTTCTGAAGCTGGAGCTCAGGCTAATTCTCTGGATTGATGGCTTCTCTGCAATAAAGAAGGGACGCATAAACACTAGAGAAGTGGCAATAACATCTACTGCAAACAAACCCACATGTCAATAACAGGCTGTGCCTGCCTAACAACCATTTGGATAGTATTAGCCAGAAAGTTTTGTCCCTTCATTTAATACATTAAATGATTGGGTAACAGATCCATTTAACCAAGTATGCAGTGTGAAAGATATGTTTTTGCTTAATTAGTTAGCCAGTCATTTTTTCTAATGATTAGAGAATTAAATCATTATTTCATCACTTTAACAAGACGCCTTGATAGAGTGCATTTCCAGATACTGGTTAAATTTTATACGAGTGTGTACCGAGACTGCTTTTACACAGTGTTTTTCCAAGACTTTTTTTTGCGAACTTTAAAAATTAATTAATTAAAGCGACCAAGTAAGTTGCTCTATTTAGGAAGATTAATCAGCAGAACAAAGAACTAACATAATAACATATTATATGCACCATGTAAATTCAACCAGTTGAAAAGTCGGGGAGAGCTGGGGAGTAAGCCAGTATCTTCGTTCTTCTACGAATTGCCATACAACTGATTTATTACTTCTTTCACCTCCATCCCCAAATTGGCTTATAATTTCATCAGATCAACCAGTTGTTTTAGCACCATAAAGCCACAATACATATGCAAGCTGTTTGCCCAGTAAATTAACTACAAGATTATTATGGAAGCGTTTTTCATATGCAAATGCATCCTATGAAGTGCACCAAACTGAACAGCAGCAGCAGTTTCCTCTGAAATTCAAAATCGACTCTTAAAGTTTATCTTCTTTAACCATCTGGTCATGGAGCTAAATGGCTTAGTATAAAAATTGTCTCACACTTTTACTGGCTTGAGAGAGAGTAAGTTTTTGTTTTTAATATCTTCTGTTATTCTTGCATTCAAGTGAACAGTACAGAGACCCTGACATTAATATATACAGTGTGTAAAGCTGAGATACCTCATGCACACATCTACTATGTGTGATATTCTAGAATTGTTCTTCTCAACATACTTCTACTTCATGTTTCTGTGTTATTCTCTTTTAGACATGTAGTTCTTTTTTAAAAAAATAAAGGGCTATACATACAAAAAAGTCTTTTTATTCCTTTAATCTTTTGATTTATCTTCTGGTTATGATTGATTCATGGTCATTACCTGTTATTATTTTAATTATGTTGTATCATCCTCTACCTGATTTTCTTTAGCTGTTAAGTGCAAAAGAACTTATGCAAAAGACCTTGTATATCCACTGAGTATTTCATTTTTAAAAAACACAGTATAAACACTATTTCTCCTATGCTTCTAGATCTGTATTTTTGGTAACTGAATGCTCTTCTTCACAAATTTGCAAAAAGAAATTTTACTCCACTGTTTTTCTCAAGATTTAGTCCTCAGGGATAGCTTTGAGACTTCCTGGAAAAGAAAAAACATTTCAAGCCATTTTATTTATAGAAAAAGTATGTTCACTGAACAACTATAAGAAAACCTGTCCAAATGTAAAGTTCTAGAAATTTGAAAACCACATATTTTTTTCCTGTGATCTAAATGTAGTTTTATTCTAAATTATAGTTTTAAAAAATACAAAGCTTGCTTCCTAAATCAATATAACCTCCTGCAGCAAAAAAAAAAAAAAAAATGATTTCAAGAAGACAGTTTTCACCACCAAGGTTATTTCCTTTAGCCCTTTCCTCTTCTTTCGCCAAATATCCATGACAGAAGTACAATACAAGGTGTCTTGAAACAAATATGTATTGATTCCCAATAGCCTCTGGTAAATATTAACACATTCTCTTACTTATGTAATTTAATCTTTAACCAGAAGAAAGAAAGAAAGAAAGAAAGAAAGAAAGAAAGAAAGAAAGAAAGAAAGAAAGAAAAAGAAAAACTATTATTTTGCAAAAGCAGCTTTGTCTTAAATTCTTGGGGAGACATAAGCCAAGTAATTTAATAATTACATAACCAAAGGAGTTTAGCGTTTTTTATTCTACTTAAACAACTAACTAACCCAACGACAAATGGTCCCAGAGAAGACAAAGTTGTCCTGCAGTCGCCCCAGGAGAAACACCTTTGCAGACGGTGACAGTGAGGAAAGGACTCTTGCCGCCTGTATTCTGCACACACGTTGTCCAACCTCAGTTACACCACAGGGGACCAGCAGCCCACCCCACTTCTCAGCCCAACACTGCACTGGAGTTACACTGACCTGTTTTCAGATCCCAAATTCTACTCCTGTTCCAACACATAACTTCTGGGCTTGTTTTCTTTCATCTCTAGGAAGGAGAAAGTATGGCCTAAATCCCAGAGGGCTGGTATGAACGTTAAATGAGATAATATATTGAGGATGTCCAACACGTAGATTTTTCTTAAAAGTAACTTCCCAGTCTCACCCTCTTTCAGCAAGGATCTAAAGTAAGATTGTTTTTCTCTTAAGTCTTTTTCTGATCCAGATGGATAGAGTTGAGGGAAATCTTCAAATATCAATCCAAGGTCATTCCAAGATACTGACTTGTTACAATCAATATTATTTGATTTTTTTCCCATACAGGAAAAGGAACACCTCTAGCATGAAAATATGGTGCAATAATTTAATACAGAGAAATGTTGTTACCTCTTATACCTTTCTTCAAAAAAAAAAAGCTGCCTCCAGCTGGTGTGGCTCAGTGGATTGAGTGCCAACCTGCGAAACAAAGGGTCCCCAGTTCAACTCCCAGTCAGGGCACATGCCTGGGTTGCAGGCCAGGTCCCTAGTAGGGGACATGTGAGAGGCAACCACACATTCGTGTTCCTCTCCCTCTCTTTCTCCCTCCACTCCCCTCTGTCTAAAAATAAATAAATATAATCTTTACAAAAAATTGAATAGAATAATAAGCACCTCTAAAGCGTTTACACTCTGCCATGCACACATAGGAGTCATTTAATCTTCTAAACCTTAGTACTATTATTACCATTTTAGAGATGAGAAAACTGAGTAACATTGAACTTAATTTTCCTGAGGGCACCAAAGCAAAAGAATGGTAGAGCTGTGCTCCAAACTAAACAGAATCTATGCTTTCTGACTAGTACAACTGCCTCCCCAGAGCTGAGACTCTGTAACCAGGCCGTTCCGATGGCATTAATCCCTAGCATTTGGTTTCTACAGGATGTAAACCAGTTCTTTCCTAGGAGACATCTGTGATCCTCTCCAGAGATGAAGTCACAGCTTTCTATCCAGAGGTAGGACAATACATTTTCAACACATAACCCCTTAGCTCTAGCACCTAACCATTTGGCCTTAAGCAACAGAACAAAGGGGCCTTGAAAGTAAACATCTTTGATAATTTGCACTATCTTTATGATTATTAGTAAAATCATCCAGAATGCATTTATTTTTCTCTTGCACTCACAATGAAATAAAAGAACTGTTGCAAATCTGCACAAACCTGAAGCATCTCACATGGAAACTTCATGGTCTGGTACAAATGTAACATTTCACTGTCACGTAATTAATCAACATCGCCTGATGATTAGAACTTGTATGATGAATCTTGGGCTTGATTCTGATAGGTTTTGAATGACAACTTATTCCCTCGAAGTAAAACTCTCATCATCTCTATTTGTTATACCAGTTTCTATGCTGACTACGGAGGGTCTTTTGGTAACTCAAAAATACTTTCATGGGAGATGCTACGGTACACATCCTTCAGAACAGAGACACTTACTAACCACCCCCCCACCCCACTACTGCACGCAAGCATTGACTGCTGAGAGTCCTCAGCTGAGACTGTCTCCAGGCACTGTTTGTGTCTAAAGACGGTCACTTCACCCCCAGTTCTGCTCCCTCCTCTGAGGGAGCCCACATTCAGTGATGGTTAATATGGAGATACAAGGCTCTAGCCCTTTTGCCTGTCTTTGGGGCACTCGAGGGCCATCCCAGCTCCTCAGCACTCGATGGGATCAGCTGAGGGCTCTGTTGCAACGACATCTAAGTCCAACTTTACCCTCTCCCCAGTCCTACTTCCTTCATCCTCCCAGTTATTGATCCCAAGAGCACTCCCCAGGAAACCTCCTGCCATGGTCCTCTGTTTGAGAGTCTGTTCCTGAGGAACCTGACCTGCAACAATTGCTTAACAGAAGAAGTCAGCAGGTCTGGGGCAAATGTTTCCCACCCTCTGCGGACCACGGACCATGGTGGCCCGTCCTCTGCCTTCCCCCGCCACCCCGATGAGCACTATTTATGTTCTGTGGTAGACGGGCACAGTGTTTCCGGCAAGGACATTTTCTCAGGTCAATAGAATTATGAAAATTACTTCAGTCAAGGGCTGTCTTGGAAGGACTTCATTGTAAATGCAACACACAAGTTAATCCCACAACATCATCTAAGAAATGCATAAAACGTGATGTTCGAACAGGTAATGCAGTCTGCAAAATATGCGGTATGAACTTATTGGACACAACTGCTGAGATTTCGACCAAAAGTCATTCTTCTAATGATCATAAAATTTCATAAACCACATATATCAGGTAAAATAGGGGAAATATTCTGCTGGAAAATGTTATTTTCTCTCCAATTTGTCAGGAATATACATGCACCTCTTCAGAGTTCTCCATTTTGTTTGCCCAAGATTGAGAAGTTTCCATTCTCATAAATGGCGAAAACTAGGCTAAGAAATAACATATCTCTAACAATGCCTTTTGTTTCTGCAAAACTATTGTGGGCTTATAGCAACCTGTTGGTAAATGTGAGATCTTAAATGGATCTGCACGTTTGGGGCCTACATGAGCCCACACAATTTTCCAAAGAAGCTAAAATCTGACACGAAGACTAATAAAATATTAAATGTGTTACTAAATTATTAAATTTATTAAATGTATTAATAATTTACTAATCTAAGATTAATAAATCATTATTGCATTCACTAGCAAAGTTTCCTAGGATCTGTCACTTCTTATGATTATTTTTTATAGATTCAACATTATTTCTGTATTTAGAGTAATCTTTATTTCTATATTTCCTTAGAGGCTTACATCTGGTTCAAAAAAAGGAAGTGATTTAAACACGAACTTGCACTTGCTCTCTCTTGCTTTACTTACAGTAGACTACTTTCCAAACACAGCTGCAACAAGAGCTCCTGTGCTGCTTTGCTTTTCTCTTACAATGTGATCCCGGCCTTTCTCTCATGAACTTCTAGTGCCTATGTCATTCTGTCTTTGAAACTTGTTGGACCCCGGTCCAACAAGGTGTGGGGTCATGCTGGACCTGGCTCTTCCAAATCCCATAATGCACAGGTGGCAAACACAAGGCCCACAGTCTGAATCCAGCCCTCCACCTTGTTTTATCCAGCCTGGCACCTTATTTCTACCTGGCAACAGTGCTGAGCTCTCACTTGACTGTTAAGGAGTAGTTACATTTATACAGTCCTAAAATGACATTCAGCCCTTTGAAGGCAACTGCAAGGCTGATGTGGCCCCCGCTGAAAATGAGTTTGACACCCCTGCCATAATGGAAGGCTGGCCTGAGGGCCGCTCTCCAGAAGGAATGTGTATTGCTTTGGAAACGGATTGTAATTCCATTCTTATCTCTTTTGGGGAGCAACTTCTTGTCCTGTGACTGCTTCTTGACCTTTTCTCTCTGCATGTACACACTGAGGTAATATAGTTTAGAGCCATGTGCAAGACACGTGTCTCCTTTGTCTGGGACCCCTGAAAACAAGTCTCAGGCTCAGGGAGGTGAGGTCCTGCTTCACCACCATCGGTGCTCTGTAATGTGAGTGATGAAGGCTATGTCTTCTCCATCAGTCTTCTTTGTGGGTTGTTTGTTTTGTTTTGTTTTATTTTTTTCAGCCTATCTGAATGAGCTTTCAAGATCCCCAGGCTTGACCTCCTGCATTACACAGGTTGGAACATAAAATTTCAGTCTTGGTCTCTTGGGGTTTGGCTCTAGAAACCCAGTTGCCATGCTGGAAGGAAGCCCAAGCAAGTGGAGCAAAGACATCCCTTTATCAGGAAAAACTCTCAAAAGGCCAAAGTTGAGCCCTGGCTGGTGTGGTTCAGTGGATTGAGTGCCAGCCTGCAAACCAAGAGGTACTGGTTCAATCCCCAGTCAGGACACATGCCAGGGTTGCGGGCCAGGTCCCTGGTTGTGGGCGTGTGAGAAGCAACCACACATTGATGTTTCTCTCCCTCTCTTTTCTCTCTCCCTTCCCCTCTCTCTAAAAATAGATAAATTAAAAATCTTTTTTTAAAAAAGGCCAAAATTGAGTTAGGACAGCCCTTACACATTTTTATTACACTGTGTATTTTTCTTACTTATCCATTATAACAATAGCAATTAATTAATTACTTGAATATTTATTCATTTATAGACATCTTCTCCCACTAGAATTTAATTCCAGAAGAACATCAATCCAGAAGAAGTCTATCTTATTGTTGTCTCCTTCATGTCTAGAATGCCTGCCATGTAATAGACAGTCAACAAGTGTCAACTGAATTAAAGAAGTAATAAAACTGTCAAGCAACTGGAAATACCTAGCACCAGGTATTTCACCTTAAGGATGAAGTAAAGCTCTTACAAAGGATTTGAAAGCCTACAAAGGGATCACAACTATTTAACTAAAAATTAAATGCTAATAAAGCTTAAATATGAACAAAGCCAGACACACAGGAGATACTTATAAGCCTCCCATGTTATCCCAGATCACAGTTACCTGGTTCAATGTTCCCCTTTCTTGGCGAGAGTCCCTATCTGCCCTTTGGAGCCCCGCAGTCCCCATCACTATGTTACAGATGTGCCTGTGGAATGGGTTATCTCTTTTGCCTGGAAATACCTCCATATTCCTCCTTTCTTGTTCAAAACCACTAGACTGATTATGTATGCAGTCATAAATGTGAGTCAGTCATAGCCTTCGTGCTGGTAACATTTTGGACAGTAAAATTCATTGTTTTGAAAGGAGGAGGGGCCTGTCCTGAGCATTGTGGGATGTATAGCAGCATTCCTGGGCTCTACCCACCTGATCTCAGCAGCAACATCCTCCATCCTCCACCACAACCCCAGCTGTGATAACTAAAACTGTCCCTGGACATTGCCAGATGTCCCCTTGCAGGAAAAAGTGGAGTCACAGAGAAAACACAGAAAAGCTGCCAGGTAGCCATTAAGTCCTTGCCTAAAGGGTATGCTATTTGTGTTGACAGCAAGGGTATCAGTCCCTTCACAGTGTGGCTGGTGGCCTTTTCAGTTTCCCTTCACAGCCAGGTCCAGGTGGGCCTGTCCTGAGGCTACACCAGCTCACTTTGGTCTATAATGGGCCTGTGTGCTTACTGACCTGTCAACAGGTGAGCACAGTTCCCCCTCCCCGCCCCATCATTTAAGGCTATCATACCCTGTAGTAGAAGCCTCAAGGCAGTGCTGTTATGTGTTAAACACCTTTCAGAGGTCACAGACAATCCTTTAACATGTATTTGGTCTTTGATTTTAATCCTTCATCATACGGTCTCAAGTACACGTGATAGACACATACTGCACTCAGGACCTGCACTACCCTCTCCAAGGGCTCCTTCAGGGTTCAAGACAAATCAACACAGGGTGAGCATGGCTGAGACTCAGCCTGGGGCCTTTACTGTAATCATGTATGAAGTCAGTAATGCTCATGGCCAGACAGAGCAATAAATTACTATATTGAGCTTCTGTTCCCAAATCTTGCTGGAAACATTAGCTAAAAACCATTAGCTACCATTTGCTTTCTAACAGTGATACCAGGCATGTAAGTGTCATGAAATGAACAGCTCTCTGCATTCCTTAAAGTAGCCCAGGCTGTTCCAATGGTCATATCCCAAATGGCATTCCCTCAAAGACAGTTCCACATTTCAATGCATTAAAAGGGATGTTGTCTCCAGAGTCCCAGGCAGCAGAAATGCAATAAGTTCATGTGGCTTTCTGCTTTCCTGCTGGTCTGTTGACAGGGGAGGCAGTCTGCTTACAAATTATTGAAACAGAAAAGGCAGATGATGATGTGTTTGAGAACAGCCTGAGAAACATTGCTTGTGCTCACCCCCTCTATATTCTCCAACTATGAGTGATCTAGTTTAATGGGGTGATGCAGCTTTTGCCCAGCCCCCACACAACTCCCTTCAAAAAGCAGGGATCCCTGTGCAGAGTATCAGCACTCCCAGGGATCACATGGTAGCTGCTGTCTGTGATTTTAACGCCTACTGTTGTCAACATTCTCACCTAAGATTGAAAAGTTAGAATGTTCCTTCTCATTGTTGCCCAGTGCTCTGGAGATTAGTTTAAGGGAGTCTTTGAAGATTGATTGAATCACCACCTCATTCTTTAGTTGCTATGTAGAGTGTTTGAAAAATATTTTACGTTGTTTAGAAGTTCAGAGAACTCTTTACCTTCTATGGAATGATCCAATATTGGAAATCATTTTTTTGGCAACTAAAATATTAACAGTGAGATTTGAGATTATTTTCCACCATGGCAAAACAGATATATGTGTTGTTCTTATTTCATCCATGAACAGGAAGGTTGTAGAATATCAAGCAGTCTAGGATGTGAATATGCAGGTTATTTATGATGGAACAGAACTCATCATTCACACAGATGCCAATGACTCTGACCTCCCTGCCCTTGATAATAGGAGCTGTCAGTGGTGCACTTGGGATGCGGAGCACGTGCTCAGCCAATGACACAGCAGAGCAAGCCTCAAGTAAGATGTGCACCCTACTCCTTCCCAAAGGCCAAAAGTGGACGGGGCATCTCAGGTCACCAGTCAATACAGTTTAACAATTGCCCGTATCATCAGCAGCTCATCAGCCTTGAGCAGGAGAAGAATGCTCTTTCATGTTAGCAACTATTTCTGTCAGTCAATTAAAATCCCAATCCAATGAGGAAGCTATTTCAGGAAATAGTGTTCTTTGATTCATAAAAAATAATAAAATATTAGAAATAAAAGCTCTTGACAGATCACGATCTTAGCATAATTTTCAAATAAAAAAATGATAAAATGTTATCGAAACTTCACAGCCAATCCACAGGGCAGATTCCAAGCCAGCTCAACTAAGGCTTTTATTCAGGTGAAGTTGAACAGCTTCTTTGTCTTAACTACTAGATTTTCTACATGCTCAATGGTGGATTTTAGATTTTGCTTCAATATTCTCTAGGACACAAATTGCTGAAATTTCCCACCTAGCCTCTTTCCTGGGAACCATAGCAGGTAAGCTTCATTAGGAATATAAAGGAGAGAAAAGCAGAAGTCACGGTATTTGAAATCACTAACCCATGCTTGGGTAGCATTTGGGGTAGACTCCTGAGCTCTTTTGCTTCTATTTATATTATCAGCTAACTGCATGAAAGTAAATGTGTAGAACAAATGAAGGAAAAATGGCAGAGAAAAGAAATTAAATAAGCATATTGTGAAATACTCTCAGGAACAAGCAGAGTTATGCCAAATAACAAGCATAAACAAAATGTTACATAATATATAGCCAAAACTGTTGAAACTTTCAATATTTATTTAAATGTTCAATTTTATCATTGCTGTGACCACTGTTGGAATGTCTTTGTAGCTACATTGGAAATATCTAGTCTGTGAACTGAACATTGATGTGCAAGAGAAGAAAATGTGCTCAAATTCTAGGGTCCATTCTAGTTCATTTCACGCATTCTCAGTAAGGCACTATTAAATGCGCTGTAATCTGGCTCTCGCTCCGTGGTCGTCTGTCAGATCCTTTTCTGCGGGTGGACACATCCAGTCCCCGGCGACTGAGGACTCACAACTGCATTCCACACTAGAAATTGCCTTTGCCACAGAGAACTGCCTTGCCCAAGGTTATACGTCATGGGGAGGGTTGGCCCACAGCTAACAACTGACTGCTATGTCTACATAAAGACCAAGCCCCTTCGCTTCCATTTGAGAAAACTGCAGGGACCATCCCAGCTCCAGAACTCCCCTGAGAATAAGCTGCAGCTTCACTTACACTAGATTGGAGGTCAGATTCTTGATCTTCTCAACCCTACCACCCTGATGTCCTTATCAGTGCACTCCCTAAGGGTACTCTCCAACACACCTACTGCTGGCTAGAACTCCTTATCTCAGAATCTCGTTCCAAGGGACCTAATCTAAGTGAGTTGATGCCAGGAGTGGTTTCAGGAAGAAGACCCTCAACTGGGATTTGGGAGCTGGATCACCTGCCAGGCAGCTGGCAATGAGGCTCTCACCAGTAGTGGAAGGTGGGTTACAAATAGTATCTGGTGTGTTCTAGCAGTGCAATTGTGAAAACATTCACTGGGGTGCAATGGATGTGATACCAGTGGAAGGGGAAACATTAGCCAAGGCAATATATCTAGTATTTGAGGGACATGAGGGAAAAGGCAACTATAAGGATGGAATTGGGTGGCTGCTGAGTGCCACTGAGCCATAAAAAGAAGTAATGGGTGACTAAGGGTAATTAAGCACCAATTCGAGGCAGAAGTGAATGCACCTATGGTGCTTCAGGATCTGGCTACACACACTACCAGGAACTTAGAAAGGGCACCTGTGAATGTGGATCCCAAGACAATGTTAGATCAAGGAGGGAACACTCTCTCAAAGTACAGATTGAACACTCTGGCGAGGACCCTGAGAACAATGTTTATACACTGCTAGGATAGATCTTGGAAGCAAAACAGTAGCCCACACTAAATGAAGTGAAGACGCCGGAACCAATATAATAGTGGACTGCAATCAAAAGACCCAGGAAGGTGGGCATGGTCAAGTGGACGTACTGCGTAAAGCCTCCTATTTTCTGCAGG
Organism: Anoura caudifer; assembly: GCA_004027475.1. NCBI lineage: Eukaryota > Metazoa > Chordata > Mammalia > Chiroptera > Phyllostomidae > Anoura > Anoura caudifer. The sequence goes on from PVKU01008150.1 coordinate 63,112, forward strand.
GAGGCACACAGGACACTCTCTTTGCTGGCACTGTAAGAACACACTGGTGAGAAGGTCATCAGCATCACTGAGAAGCTCAGTAATGGCCATCTTCTGAAGAGTAGGACCAGCACCGGCAACATAATGTTCCAGGTCCAGTGCAACATGAAAATGGGGAGTGACTTGCTTAAGTATAATTCCAAGACTGTACTCACAAAGCATCAGAGTGTGGGGCCCATCTAAGTGTAGGGCTCTGTGCACCTACACAGGACGTATGTCCATGAAGCCAGTCATGAGTAGAGCTAATGGTAAGACGTGTTACAGAACTGGGATTCTTCATGGATAATGGGGATGATAGAATCCTGAAACAATAGAGACCAAGAGCCAGCACTTCACCCTCAGAAGAAGTGACACAATTATCATAATAAGAAGCAAGGTTGGAATAGAAGCCAGGGAAGCCTGAGTCTCACAGAACTATGGAGACAGTCAGTAAAAGACAGTGTTCCTAGAGGCAACCTAGATGGGCTGCAAATGAGAGTAGTTCTTCACCTAAATAATCAAGGGGATCAAGGAGATGAGAGCAGCCACCTCACTGAAAACGGGTATCCCTTGCCCAATCTCCAGACGTGAGCTGATTCCAGTCCCATCCATGCCATCACCTAGGGTAGTAGCTCGTTCTTCCTTTCTGCTTTGTACTATCCGTTGTGTAAATGTACCACAGTTTAAGAAAGCATCAGCAAAACGAAAAGGGAGCCAACTGTATAGAAAAATATATTTGCCAATGATACCTCGGACAAGGGTTTGATCTCCAAAACATATAAAGGACTCACATGACTCCACTCCAGGAAGACAAACGACCCAATTAAAAAATGCACAAAGGACCTGAACAGACATTTCTCCGAGGAGGACATACAGAGGACCCAGAGGCATACTAAAGGATCCTCAGCATCACTAGCCATTGGAGAGATGCAAATTAAAACCACAATGAGATACCACTTCACACTGGTGAGAATGGCCATCACAAACAAATCAACAAACAACAAGAACTGGAGAGGTTGTGGAGAAAAGAAAACCCTAGTGCACTGTTGGTGGAAACACAGACTGGTGCAGCCACTGTGGAAAACAGTATGGAGTTTCCTCAAAAAACTAAAAATGGAACTGCCTTTTGATCCAGTGACTCCACTGCTGGGATTATACCCTAAGAACCCTGAAACACCAATCCAAAAGAACCTAGGCACCCCAATGTTCATAGCAGCACAATTTACAATAGCCAAGTGCTGGAAGCAACCTAAGTGCCCATCAGTAAATGAGTGGGTAAAAAAAACTATGGTACTTTTTTCTGTTTTAACAGATGAGAAATCTGAGGCTATCCCTGACCCCAGGAGTGAAACTGCAGATATAGTTACTTGGTACAATTTTCTTTATAGAAAAGCAAACACAGAAAAATAAAATGACCTACAACCAATCTGTGGCAGAGCTGGCATTAGAACCTGAGTCTCTTGATTCCTAAGTAATGTTTCCACTTGATACATTTCTCTCCTAAAATTCTGCCCTCTATCTCACCCCCACTGGGCCATCAGGAGCCCCTAATGCAGAAAACAGACATTAGTTAAATAAATGAACAATTCTCCTCAGAGTAGAGGTGCCAAAGCGGGAAAAAAACTGCTCAATTGCTTATCCTTAATGGACTTTAGCTGTGACACCAATGGGAAGAAGTGGGATGAAATCCCAGGAGTCCCAAGGATTAGCATGAGTCACAAAAGTATCTTGATGGGCCACAGGTTTTTTCACAGTCCCAGGCCAGCCATTGAGCTAGAAGATCAATTTCACCTCAGCCTTGCACAGCCATCACATTTGTCTTCTGAAATGTGTGCTCCTTGAGCTTCCCCAGCTCCTCTTACTCTCCTGCCAGACTTCAGCCTGACATCTGGTAGCTCCCCAATTTGTCTCCCTTTCAGATTTAATTAGCATAGCACCCTAGGGGAGCCCTCCATAGAGGTACAGTAGCAATCATTTCTTGATGATTTTGCCTCATAGGCAACGAAATTATAACCCCCATCGATCCCTATGACATAGTTCATGTTGTCTGCTTTGTTTTGAGGGTTTGGGGAGTTTCAAGTTTTTTTGGTTTTGATTTTGTTTTTGTGTTTGCTATGCCAGAGAATTTCTATTTTCCTTTACAGCTGAAGTGAAGCTGTTTACCTGCTTTGGGGAACAGAGTGAGGGTATGTAAATTATCTCTGGGAGCAGGTGAGGGAAGGCATTGGAGCTTGGAAGATTCCACTTTCATCCGCAATGACTAACAGTGCTAACTAGACCAAAATCGAAAACCATGTTAATAGTGAAAGAATCGCCCATAATAATTGGGCATACGGTTACAGTGGAACATTTCTTCAGGAAAATACCAGGGCCGAGAAGGTTCGCAAGAAAAATCACTGAAAGAAGTTCAGTGACCATTGATTTTGAATGGGTGGCATTAATTTATGAGCAATCAATACTTTTTTAATTGGAATGTTTGCTTTCTGTGGCTACATACATAACACAGTCTATTAAGGTAAGTGGTAAGTCACCTTCATTTTAGAGATTACAGCAAGAAATTGGAGATGAGGTCTTGGATAAGGGCCTTTATTCCACTCACTAGAATCATTTAGCTATGAAATAAAATCAAAGAAGAGTCTCTCTTTATACCAGACACTCCAAACCTACAGTGGCATTCTCTCTCTGTGTATGTAGAAATACCGCCACCCTTGACCCTCCTGCCTCATCTGCTGACTATCCACTATTTCGGAGAAAGCAAAGCCATATACTTTAGAGATGGAATTTTCCTTTTCTGCTTGGGAGATTAGATACTTGAAAAAAAATCTATAGACCAGAGTGAGAGCTTCAGATTTCATTCAGATGCCATCATTTATCATGTGTGCAATCTCTCTGAGTTTCAGTTGTTCATGTACAAAATAAGGATAATATCTACTTCCTTAGGAAAATGGTAAGGATTAAGTAGCCAAAGCCCACACAATGTAAGTCAGTATAATAGCATCTGCTAATGAGCTCTTCTGGATGAATATTTCATTTGCTACCCTTAAATGCTCACCTGCTATTAAGACAGAATTCGGAGACCAGGTAGTTTCACAGACAGTACATCACTTCCACACCACATTTCCTCATCCTCTCTGCACCTTCAAAACTTGTCGTTTCACAAGCCACTCCCAGAAAAAAGCCAACAACCCTCTGAGCTAGTATGGCCCACGCTTATTGAACAAGGTCAAACCTTCTCCATTTCAGACAAACTGAACAGTAAGGCGTTGCTCTCAAAACAAGGAGGGGAGACTCCCTCCTTGTTCTTACTGACTGGCCTGATTCTAAGCCCTGGGTGGACATTTTAAACACAACCTTTCCCTTCTCAGGACTCATGTTCAATAGAGAAACATGTGAGAGGAAAAGCCCCTTAAAAAGATAAGTTTCAGCAAAATTCTGAAAGCCTTGAAAATGAGGAAGAAAACTGCCAGAAGGAACTAGGAGCATATTATGCCCAAATGCATCATCTGTTCTGACAGGCAAATTTCACAAGGAGCCAAACCTTGACAATTCTCCTCCCCTGTTTTTTTTTAAAAAACTGCTTCCCTGGCAACCCCTTACTAAGCTGTGACAGTCACACTACATTGCAGGTGCACTCTCTGCTGTCATCTCCCTCTCCGTGAGGCTAATTTATTCAGATGAACCATGCAGGTGGGCAGAAGATGGGAGCACACCTCCACTGTCCCCCCCAGAATGAGTGCCCGGGCTTTTGGGGGAGACAGCGCATCTTCCCCTTATGCTCAGCTCGCACAATTTACAAATCTGCCATCTCTGAAATGCTGTTAAGGGGTAATGAATTAGACTATTTGCTGTTGGGCAGTTCTTTTTCCTTTGACAGTAGGCAGAACAGCAAAACAATGCCTATTCACTACATAGGGTGTTGATGTACCCTACAAACATCATAGAAGAGCTTGCAACATAGAAGCCATATCTTTCCCCGGGAGTTCTATATATTTATTTTTCAGATCAATAATTTTATTTTTCTAATACAATCTTTTGCCAATTTATTTTTAAGTACAGTTGACACACAACATTATATTAGCTTCAGGTGCACAAGAAAGTGGTGCATATTTAAATTGTGACAGTGTATTAAGGTAATAAAAAGGTTCAAAATAAATAAACAAAAACTATAAGTTGCCAAGATTGCATAAGATGTGATGTACACACACACACACACACACACACACACACACACACACACACTGAGAAACTATTAGGCCACCATAGAGAAGGGACTCTATCCTTAAAATCTATTTTAGCAGATGGAGAGCGAGAGCTCTGAGGTGTTTTAACAAATATTTGCTTGATCTGGTTCTCCAGGGTTGAAGAAGGTTAAAGGGACAGGGAATATGCCTTTAGGCATGGCTGAAATACTTCAGGCATAAGCTAATTCCATTTTCCTGTACATTTGCAGCGATAAGAGAGGGTATACCTCTCTGCCACCCTATGTGTTTCTATTTTCAGCTCTAAACTACTTTCACTGTCTTGACCCAGAGCAGATTTGGAAGCCGAACTACACTAACCCACGGAAATGTCTCAGTCCCTGGGCTTCTTAAATAGCTTGCTCTTTGTCTCAGATGGTAACTCCTTTCCTAAAAGGACAAATGCTAGGCTGAGGCTCTTTCCTGATAAGTTTACATGAGTTGTATCTTTTAGTCGAAATCTCAATTCTTCTCCCCATCTGGTCCACTTAGTCAATAAACGTATATTTATTATTACGGAGCAAGACGGAGACATGGGAGGCTCCTGAATTTGCCTCCTCCCGGGGAGCACCAAATATGTGCAAGGGCACAGGAAGTGATTCCTCTGAGAGAAATGCAGGAACTCACCAAGTGACTTTTACACATCGAATGATTGAGAAAATACCCACATCGAACCAGGTAGGAAAGACTGAGGTGCGTTCTCACCATGTACCCCACCCCCCAGCACAGAACATACAATCAGGAGCTACCCCCAAGCTTCCAGCTTCTCCCTGAGGAGATAGAGGTTTGAACTGCACATTTAGCTCCCTGATTTGTAACAGTCCCCCCTGGAGGGATGGCCTCCCCAGGTCACTTATCTCTGACAGCCAGTGGGGCTTTCATTGCGGAGTCACACAAAGCTGCTGTGACTATGGGGCATGAGAACTCAGCACAGCTGTCTCCTTGGGACCCAGTGCAGAGGGAGCAGGCAAGACGCCCACTTCCCAGTCTTTCCCTGGAAGAGGTCTGCCTGCCTCCCCTAGCACTGCAGCCTAAGAGCTCAGCTTCTAATGAGCATGCCCTTCAGCAATGATTGGTATCTTCCCAAGAGCCTCCCAAGAGCTGCAGGGCACTTCCCCCTCCACCTCACTCCCACAGGAAAACCAAGTCTCCAGCATCTCCGTAGAAGGAGCTTGTCCACACACCTGGGGCTCCAACTGTTAGGGCAGCCACCTGAGGCACTGGCTGCGAACAGCCTGGCTCTGATAGCCTACAGGGCTCGCATTCCCAGGTCCCACAGGGCTGTAGCAAACAAAGAAGCATTTTTAAACAGGTGCAGGAGCACACACAGCTCCCACCCCCCCCCCTGCAGCCCCTGCAGCTATGCACCTGGGCTCAGAGTGGAGGGAGCAGGCAACAGCGCCCTGCTCCCTGTTTCTCCCTGTTCTTACGGAGATGGACCTGTATTGTACTGTCCCCTTTTAATCTGCCTGCAGCATCAGCAAAAAGCAGATCAAAACCACAATAAGATATCACCTCACAACCGTTATGATTTCTACCACCACAACAACAGGAGTTAAAACGTTTTGGCAAGGTTGTGGAAAAAAGGAAACCCTTGCGCACTGTTGGTAGGAAGGCAAACTGGTGCAGCCAGTATGGAAAACAATATGGAGACTTCTCAAAAAATTAAAAATAGAACTATCATATGATCCAGCAACTCCATTTCCAGGTATATATACACAGGAAACTGTACATCCAGGTTCATTGCAGCATTATTTACAATTGCCCCGGTATAGGAAACAGCTACTGTTTCTATCCACAGATGAATGGATTAAAACATGTGATTGATGATGGAGATAGATAGATAGATAGATAGATAGATAGATAGATAGATAGATGATAGATAGATGACAGACATCTGGATTCTTATTTTGAGAATCGGTGTGGTATAATCAAATGCCTTGGAATGACGTATCTGGCGGCCACGGGTCAGACAGATTTGTATAAAGAGGAAGGAACCCACTGAAATTGTTTAAGTAAGTGGTCATAAAGGGCCAAAATATGAATGGAAATGGAAAGAAGGGAACAGAAGTGACCTCTGGGAAAGCTCAAGGGGCAGAAGCTGGCATCAAATGGAACAAGAGAGAAGTTTCCTGGGGCTTGTGATAAGAAACACAGCAGTTTCTCGGATAGAGGACCAAGAAATGGCCCTGAGCTGATTCCATCAGGAAGATACAGGCAGGAATGAGTGGTGTCAGTGGTGACCACTGCCAGGCTGTGGCCACAGTTGCCTGTGGGGAGCATTATAAGGCCACCGAAAGCAGCAATAGCAAGTTTTCACGCATAGAGCCGTGGTCAGTGGAGACGGATACTGACCTGACAGAGTCTCAGTTTGTCTTCAAGGAGGAGCAGTGGAGCCGAGCTGCTGGGAGCCAGTCAACCCGGGTCACGCAGATCACAGAGAAACAAGCGGAGAGCGCTGGCACTCGCCACTGCCCGGTGGGAACCAACACCGACCCAAACCTTTGGGAAGCACTGAGGTCAAACGTCCATTAGCAGTTTCACAGAAGGAGGCCACAGTACTTTGCTTCTAGGAACATAACCGCAGCAAGTAACCCGAATACGGAGAGGCTTCTGGTAGGAGTCCATCACTGCATTACTCAGATGAGTCAGGTTAATGTAATATTCTCTGTCTGGTTGGGGCTACGATTACTTGGATGTAAACATTTATCAAAATGATCAAATTAGTCACTTAGGATCTGTACACTTAACTATAAATTTTATCTCAAAAAATCAAACTATATATATATATACACACACACACAAACACACACACACACACACACACACATATAACCAAAAACCAAATTAACCCTGATGGCCCAACACAGGGAAATATTCATTTGATTATATCTTATGATATCACTAAAATAAGGATTTACTCATGAGTGTTTTTAATAATATAGAAAATATGTGTTAAGATGTAGACTGAAAAATAGGTACAAAATACTATAGAGAATATAGTCACAAAAATGTTAAAATATGCATAAAAGACTGGAAGTTAATATATCTAAAATATTAACAGTAATCATTATGAGATTATGAATCTTTTATTTTCTGCATTTTCTGGATGTTAGATAGTGACCATTATTGCAGGAAGAAGAAGTATTTTATTCTTTTAAACAGTGAATAAGGTGCCTTTCCCTGTCACTCCCTGCCCCTGTCCACTCAGTTCCTGAGCAAAGAGCAGGCCTGGACGACACCTTCCCTAGTCAAGACTAAGAATTAGTCAGAAAGGGTCTAAGACGCTGTGCAGAAATACAATCCAACACTCCCTCCAAAAGAGGAAACATGTTAGTAAATTCATGACAACAGTGGAAACAAGGTTCACCCCCAGACCATAAACATGAGAGGTTTCTAGATGTAAGAGAGCAATAGCGAATAGATTGGCAGCATGTCCCAAAAGAGATGAAGAACTCCTCTCTGTAGAAAAATTAAACACCCAAAATAGTGCTTCTTTGCAGCAGAACTGCAGAGTAATGCCGCAACCGGAAGCCATGGAGGTAGGAAAGAGTGGGGTGGTGTTTTAGGTTCACTACCTGACGAGCGAGCGGCAGAGGTGAGGCAGCAACCAGAATTGTGAGAGTCCTTTCCTAAGACCACTAGGGTGTCTATGGAGCAAAAGAAAGGGATAGTTCCTCTCTGCTAGGAGGTACCAGGAGCCTCCTTCTCAGAATAAAAAGCCTTCTTCATACTCTCCTAGCCCTGCTTTGGTCCTCTTCCCCTGTAGACTCGCCAGAGGCGGTGAGAGTCTGCATCAACTGGCAGACAAGCAGGGTTCTCATCTGGGCTGAGGAAATACACTCCAAAAGCAATGAAGTGTTCCATCTAGAACCTCAACCACAAATTAGAGCAAACTCTAAGCATCAGGGGAATTTAACACCACAAAAGACACACTCTGAATTCAACAAACCCCCACTACTGAGAAAAGATTCTTACTAAAAAACCCTTTAAAATGTTAAAAGAAAGAATTAGGTATAGATATTAAAAAGAAAAAATAAAACTTTTTTTATTATCACACAATGTGAGTGTCCGTCTAGAATACCAAAGAGATTCTGCTAATAAACTTTAGAACAGAGAATTTAGTTGAGTGGATTCAAAAGCAACACATGAGAATTTACAGTAACATTTATATACCGGAAATAATCAATTAGAATGTACTGAAAGATTCCCTCATAACAGCCAAGAAAATAACATCTTCAAAATTAAATCCAACAAGAGATGTTCATTTATGAAGAACGCTTTAAAATTTTACTGAAGAAAGTTAAAAAAGAAGCTTTAAATTAATAAAAGGTCAAAAACCATGTTTCTGGAGGAAGTGTCAATATTAAAAGACATCAGATCTTTCCAAATATTTATGTAAATTCGATACAATTGCCAATCAAAGTTCTAAACAGTTGTCTTATAGAATAAAATGAAATTAAATGAAATGGCCATACTAGTGTGAAAAGGAGAAAGGAGGAAGTCGCCTGACTATTCTAACTGTGAGCAGCGTGGCACTGGACCAAGAACAGATACAAATCAAAGATCAGTACAAGAAGACAAAGCATGTGATATTTCAAATTAAAATGAAAAAGACTAACAATTCAATAAATGATGCTGAAATAACAGGCTAACGTTTTATAGAGAGATTAAAAACTAAGCTCTGTAACACATTGAAAGAACAAAAAATAATATGTGTTAAGAAAAAATATAGGAAAGCTTTGTCTTTTTTTTAAGATTTTATTACTTATTTTTAGCGAGGGAGAGAAGCGTCAATGTGTGGTTGCCTTTCGCACACCCCTAACTGGGGATCAGGCCCACAACCCAGGCATGGGCCCTGACTGGGAATCGACCAGCAGGTTCACAGGCCAGCACTCAACCCACTGAGCCACACCAGCCAGGGTGGAAAACCTTATGTCTTAAATTGAAGAATATGATACCCTCCTGAGCAAAGACAACAAAAACCATAAAATTATAAGATTTGGCTAAGTAAAAATACAAATGTTTTTAATCATGTAAAGATTATAAATAAAATTCAAAGATGAGATGCTGACTGAGACATAATATTTAAATATTAACAACCAATATAAAGGGCCCCAAGAAATCAATAATGACTGAAAAAAAACCCACAAATAATAGACAAAGAATTCACAGAATAAACATATGACTAATAGTACTTTCAAAATGTGCTAAAATTCTTTTGTAAATTAGAATATTTTCCTTATTTTGCCATGTATATGGTGCACTTTTTTGCCCAAATATTTGAGGGAAAAATAAGAATGCACATTATACATGGGTATGCCTGAAATACCCTGTTTCAATTAATTAATTAATTGAAAATTTTAAATGAAGGATTTTTTTCCTGAAAGGTTGGGCCAAAAATGTGGATATGCATTACACATGGCAAAAATATGGTAGAAGGTTTTTTTTTAAATAATGAGTTAAAATTTTTAATTTATCTAATGCAAAAAGTGAAAAGCAAGATATTATTTTATTTTGACAAGGGTGTGTAGGGAAATAGACTCTCATTAGTGGTACAGTGAGTTGGAACAGACTTTTTAAAGTATATGTACTCTCAAAATTTTACTTGCACGTTTTCTTAAACCTATGAAGTCCACATCTGAGTTTATTTGCAATAAGAACACTGTATCTATAGAGGAGAATCTTCACTGCAGCCTTCAGGCAAAGGCATGGCCAGGAATAGTAGAGGGTAAATCAACAAGAGAACAGCCATAGTGTATAATACCATGAAAGTCATTCTTTGTAGTAGAAAAATAGGGACTACCATAAAAAGATCACCAAGATGTAGTAGTAAAAACAGAATATTTGTATGTGTAAGCAACACAGGAAAAGGTTAAGAAGTAAGCATGCCAAAGCATTAAATATTCATTAATTCATGGGGAGGTAAATAATTGGGAGGCAGTAAAGACTAACTTTCCCTATTACTACCTATATTTTCTATTGTTTGACTTTTTAAATGAGTGTATGTGGAGATCAGCAGAAATGATACACTCAGAAAAGCTTTCACAGTGGTGGCAAGTGTTTACTTAACCAAGGGGGAAAAAAAAAGAACAAAAACGTACTTTGCCCATTTAAAGCAAAGGTAGACTTGAAGTTAAGGAGGATACAGTTCCCTAGAGCCTTCCTTGTGTGGGCGAGCTGATTCGGGTAAGGTAGGATAGGTGTCTTCACATTCAGACCAGTCTTGTCCCTCTCTTCACACTCAGATTCTTCTTCCTTCCAGCCTGGAAGGAAGTCACAACCAGAGCCTGACATGTGATGCACTTCCCTATGACTCTCCCACCGGCTAGATCCGATCTTCCTCTTATCAATGTGAGATACTTAGCTCTCTTAGTTAGGGATTGCTTTCAGTATTGCATAAAGGCTTTCCAGGAAGCAGAACTGGCCATGGTGGACTAGAGCCTGTATAATTTAACACCTGGATAGTTCTTTTGAACAGAGAGGGGAAAAGTTACAAAGAATATACATCAGAAGAATTACCACAGGAAACAAAGCAAACAAACAAAGACAGACAAATAAGTCTCTACACTGCCAAAGAAATTAGCACGGGGGAAAAAAACATCTGAAAAAGGAGAACTTGGTGAGGCGGGATATGAAATTAAAGAGGAAATAATGAAGGTGGTGAATGTGAGCTGGCAGAGTTTACAAAAGACATCAAAGTCAACATTACCAACACTATAGAAATAAAATGATAAAGAAATACAAAAACAGTACAATACATACCATTTCTTGAGAGAACTGGAGAGATGGAAAAAAGGCTTATTAAAATACGAAAATTTAAATAACAAAGGACAAGAAAACAAAGGTAATTAAAAAGGTAGATATGGAGAGAGACCAAATAAAACCAAAGTAGGCTTGACCAACAAAGAAATCGAAACAAATGGATCCAAAAAAATATTCAAAAATTAAACAGATCATGTCTCTGAAATAGAAAGACACCTGAATCTGAGGATCAAAAAACACACCAATTTTTAAGGAGGACAAAGCAATTTGTTCCAGCAATCAACATGATATATTCTGGTAAGGCTACTTACCTTTAAGAATAAAAACAGAATCCCATGAGCATTCAGTCAGAAAAAGGGATTCGTCTACCAAGGAGGAAAATCACAGTGGCCTCAGATTTCTTCACAACACCAACCAAAAAAATTATAAACCAAAAAGTTTATAAAGGCCCCTTCTTAGGGAGCAGAAAACCTACTTGATAAAGTCTCATCAAACAAATGTTATAATCAAAAAACTGAGAAAGGGAGAAGTTGTGGCATAAAATAGGTGTGGTTTGCAGTGAACTGATTAGAACACAGAAATAAGGCTGAATGAACAATTTTGCACATTTTTGAACACTGAGATGTATAAGAGTATAGCTAACAAAGAATGGGAAGGAGTAGAAAAAGTAGAATCAAAAAATGCAAATATGCTCATTTCCTAATGTTTCATATCAGAGAGTTAAGATGTAGGATTTATTCCTGATTCTCCAAGTTTCTTTCCAACATCATTGCCCTTTTGTCTAAAAAATCCCTTCAGCAATTCTATAGCACTAATGTACGGTAGGTTGAACACTAAAAACTGTGAGTCATCATATGTTAATAGACTAAAAATAAACAATCATACGATCATCTCAATAGATGCAGGGATAATATTTCACAAACTGCAACACCCATCTTGATGGAAACACTTGGCAGCAAACTAAAAAATAAAACAGAACCTCCTCAATCCAATAAAAAGATATCTATTAAGAAAACCTAATGACAGAAAAATGCTACATATTAGTGAGAAAAATTTAAAAAGACTAGATAAATGGAGAGATATACAGTGTTATGAATCAAAAAATTCAAAATTGTTAGGATATCAATTCTCCTCAAACTGATCTATAGAGTTGAAACAATTAAAAAATCCCAAGAGTGTTCTTGTTGAAATTAGAAGCAGATTCTAAAATTTATGTAGAAATGCAAAACACCTAGAATAGCCAAAATAAAAGAAAAAGTTGGAAGTCTTGAAAAAAAAGACAAAGTTGGAAGTCAAACTCCCCCTTAGTATGAAGCCTGCATTTATAGGCTTAGCATAAAGCTACGGTAATCAAGTTAATCTGGTACTGACATGTAAATCAATGGAACAGAATACTGAGTCCAGAAATAGACCTACATATGTGTATATAGCTCATTGATTACCAACAAAGTTGTCAATGTATTTCACTGTGGAAAGGATATTATTTTCAACAAATGGTGATGGAAAGAATATTCACATACAAAAATAAAAGAGGAAACTTCAACTCTCATCTTCACACAATATCCAAAATTTAACTCAGAAAGGATCATAACCCTAAATGTCAGAGTTAATACTTTAAAACTTCCAGGAGAAACAGAGGTGCGGATACCTGGGACAAACTGGCAGCCGTGAGGCGGGGGAGGCAGGGGAGCAGATTGGATGGAAGAAAGTGCAGGGATCAGCCAAAGAACATACATGAAGAACACATGGACACAGACAACAGTGTGGTGATGGCCTCAGGGAGAGGAGGACAGGGGCCGGGGGGAGGTGGTCCAAGGGCAAGGAGGGGGATGGATGGGGACATCTGTAATAGTGTCTACAACACAAATAAAGTTTTAAAAGAGGAGCGTAAATATATCTTCAAACACAAAAGTCATTACAGAGGAGTTGATCAAGAGACCTTTTTCCCTCAGTAAAAAAGGTATGTGTATATAAATATAACCTCCTAGAACACTTTTTTCCAAAGGGAATGTCCCACATGTCTGATCAGTATTAATTATATATATAATATTATATATTATATATAAAACATACATAATTATATATCAATATATAGTTAAATACAATTAAACTATAATTAATACTTTCTAAAATGTTGCTACATTTAATAGTAGCATAAATGTCCTGCTATTTTCCCACAGAATTAAAATAGTATAAGCTTTGAACATAAAAAGATAAAAATTTTTACTTTTCTCAAAAAAATCTAAGAGAAAACATATAAGAAGTTTTATTTAGTTACAGTAGATTTCTATAATAATATAAGCAATAAAAGCAAAAGAGCAATAATAAATTGCCTTTCAAAAGATACTATTCAGAAAATAAGAAGGCAAGTCATAGACTGGGATAAAATGTTTGCAAAACAGCTGATAAAGGATTTGCTTTGAGAATACACAAACAACTCTTACAACTCAATAAGACAGTTCAATTTAAAAAGCGGGAAAAAATCTTGAGCAGACACTTCAGCAAATAAGATAGATACATGGTAAGTGAGCATATACAAAGATGCTTAACACCATTAGTCATTAGGGAAATGCATGTTAAAACCACACTAATATGCCCCCAAACCCACTAGAACTCGAACTATGAAAACTTACAATGCCGCCTGCGGGTTAGAGTGTGGGGCACCTGGATCGCCCCCACGCTGCTGGCGGGGATGTGAAAGAGTACAGCCACAGGAGAAACAGTCCGCAGTTTCTCATTCAGTGAAACGCACTCTTACCTACCGCTCAGCAGTCTCACTCCTATTTGCCCAGGACAAATGATAACAAATGTGAAATGACGTGCATTTGAATCTTCACGGCCACCTTTTTTATTAATAACCAAAAATTTTCAAACTCAAATGTCCATGTGCCAGTGAACATTAACAAATTGCTATAGAATTCCATTTAATGGAATACTAAGTGAAAAAATCCAGACACAAAAAGACTGCACATAGTTGACTCCCTTTATACCTAATTCTAGAAAGGGCAAAACCATAACAACAGGAAGCCATTTTAAGGGCTGTCGGAAGCCAGGCACAGGGAGAGGCTATCGATTAGAAAGGAGCAGGGAGGAACTTTCTGGAA